>WBOK01000057.1:0-261883 GCA_009289805.1 Alternaria gansuensis | reverse complement strand
CCGATGGCTCACATCGAGTAAAGTTAGACCTCACCAAGTCACCATACTGGAAGCTATGGTGGTGGATCACGAAGCCGGCGTTCACCGCTAGCCTACTAGTAATAAGGATTTATAGCATTAATAATTAGGACACCTAAGATAAAAAGTAATTAAGGCTTTAGTCTACTTAGCGCAAAACGTTAAGATTACTAGTAAAAAGCTATTAGAATATAATTATTATGCAATAGCTTATGCTTTATAAGTAATCTTATAGCAACTAAAAAAAAGATTACTTTAACCCTTCTATAAGATTTAATAAGATCTGTTTAACTTTCTAACTAGTTAACTACTTAAGAAATAGGCGCTAATTATTAAAAAAGACTACTTAGACAAGCTGTATAATTATAATATTTAGTCAAAGACACTAAACAATATTATACTTATAATTAAAAGCTTCACTGCAAGAATTAAGAGGAAAGCTTAGCAGAAAATTATAAAAATTTATTAAAATAACAATACTGCTACACTGCTTTAAAGAGGGCAATTAAAATATAAAGAATAAGTAATAAAGAAAGGGATTATAATTATAACGCTGCTGCTATACACTTATAAGCCTAATAGCTTAGCAAAGAAAGCTAGCTAAGAGCTAATTATAAAGTTAATTAAAATGTATATTAGTATAAATCTACTAGCTAAGCTTTAGCTAGTAGTTATAGATGCAGCAGCTTACTTGCATAGCATAAGCTTTTTTAAAATTTATAGCTACTAATCCTTTAACTAGGTGCTTAAAGAATAGTTTAAGAAATATTTCTAATACTATTAACTACCTAAGATTAGACATTAGACTACTAATTTACGCCTAGACTAGAGTAGAATTTACGTGTACAGTTGCTAAGCCTATTTATTAAATAATAAAAGGGCAGCTATACAAGCTTATTAAGAATTTAAGATTAATTTTCAAGGCTATATTAGTTTTTTAGTTAGTTATTAAGCCTTTAATAAATACTATATATAAGTACTAACTCTTAATTACGTAATACTATATGCAATATAACTTTTAATAAACAGTTATTTTACAAAAAAAATTGTAAAAAAGAGCTGCTAAAAGACTAAGCAATAAAGATTATAGAAATTTTATAAAATAGTAAGCTAGTTAATCTAAAAGAAAGCTTACAAGCTATCCTAGCCTATTAAAGTAGAGTAAATTAGGAAACGTAGCTAACTGCTAAAAACTTTAAAAGCAATTTGTCTACTATCTTAATTAGTAAGAAAAGCCTGCCTACTAAATATAAAAGTAAATTAGAAGACGCTAAGTATATAGAGCGCAAAGCTAGTACACTATTAGGAATTTACTTATATTAGTAGTAAAAGACTAGTCTTGCTACTTTAGAACTAATTTTAAAACTAGAGACTTTAAAAAGCAATAATGCTATTAATTATAAAGTAATTAATAGTTAAATAGCAATGCGCACGCTTAAAAGAGCTAACCTATTAATATCTAGAGACTTAGGGTCTCTTAATTTAGATAAAACTAAAAACTTATTACTAGTCTAATAGTCTGTGCCTAAAGGCTCTAACACGCTAGCTTATTACAATAAAAACTTTACTTAGCTTAAGTAAGCTATAAAGCGTAGATTATCTTGTAGTACAAGATCTTAGCCTTTTAATAGCAAACAAGGTAAGCAATTACAAGCTTAATTTTTATTTACTAAATATAGTACTAAGATTACTAGCAAAAGCTTAAATTAGTTTATAAATTTTTATTTTTTACTACGTAAGCTAGGTAGTAGGCGTAAGCGTAAAGACGCAACCTAAGATCTTAATAATTAACCAGAAGGTAAAAGTATAAGTAGTGTTAATATATTAATTGCAGATTATAAAAATTTATTATAAGTTCTTTTTTATAATACTTACCTGCTAGGTATTTAAGCAACCTAAGGAGATTAAGCAAGCTATAAGACTCTTAATTATATAGTTATAGCAGCTTCGCTTACGAAGCATAAACTAAATATAAAAAATGCTTATACATATTGCAATAATTTACCTAAATTACTAGAATTATAAAAGCAAATGCTCTAGTATCTAATAAGAGCTATATTTAAGAATACTTATAAAAAAAAGATTAATTAGTTAAGTAAGAATAAGACTTAGACTAAGATATTAAAAAAAGAGGTAAATAATTGACTACTATCTTTAAAGTAGGTCTAGACCTATAAGTTTAATTAGAATAGCTTCCTTCTTAAATGCAAGGCATAAATTATTGTAATAAGTAATTTTTAAAAGAAAGACTTAATTAATTTAACTTATACTGCTATATTAGCAGCTAAGTTTTTCTAAGCAGTATTAGCAATTGCAGCTAAGAATAATCTAGAAATTAGACAATATAATATTATAAGAGCATTTCTTATTGCGCTAATTTTAGTAGACAACTTAGTAATTTATAAGATACTAGATAGCTTTAAGAAGCCTAGAAAATGTGTACAGCTTAACTACGCACTTTATAAATTGCAAGACTCGCTACTGTTGTAGTATAAACAGTTCTTAGGATTACTAAAAGAAATAAGACTAATTGCTTTACTAGAGGAGCCTTGCTTTTTCTTTAATTAAGAAAAGAAGATACAAGTTTTGTTTTATGTAGATAATATCCTACTGCTCTTCGCGAAAGATTATGAGCAGAGGGCGTTGGATCTTTAGTTAAAGATTATAGACAAGTATAAGATATAGGAACAAGGATTATTTAAATAGTTTCTAGGTATTAGGGTACTTAGAGATCGCGAAGAAGTTTAAGCTAGAGGATAGCAGCTTTCTAAAGACTCTACTGCCGTTAGAGGAGCTGATTAAGAACACTAGCGAAGCAACTAAGCAAGAGATTAAGGCCTACTAAAAAAGAGTTAAATTAGTGCTGTACATAGCTATTATGCTTTAACTAAATGTTGTCTACTTAATCTTAAAGCTCTTACACTTCCTTACAAACTCTATTAATTAGTACATAAAAGCTATTAAATAGGTAATTATATACTTCTATTAGACAAGATAGGATGCGATTTAATATAAGAACTATAATAGCCTAAACTTAATAATTGCAGGCAATGCTTTTTTTGTAGATAGTTAGGAAACTTGTTAATTGTTTTATAGATACATAGTAATCCTGTATAGTAGTCTAATATTTTAGAAGGCAGCAAGACAGACTACAGTAACTACATTAACTACTAAAGCTAAGCTGCTCACTCTTAAGTATACTACTAAAGAGGCTATAGCCTTCAAACGCTTTTTTTGCAAGCTGTCTTTTAATTTAAAAAACATTTAAACAGTCTAGTATAAGAATTAACAAACTATTAAACTTATTATTAGAAAAAATAAGCAGATTAGCACTTATTTAAAACATGTTAATATTTAGAACATGTAGCTGCAGCAAGAATTTGCTAAAAGATTATTTTAAGTTAAATACTTAGAAATAGCAATTATGCTAGCTAATAGACTAAATAAGTTGTTTACTTAACAACAGTTTAAGAAGTTTAAGCAGTTGCTTAATTTTTAGCAAGTTAAGCACTTAATTAAAAGTAATAATAATTAATAAGCAAAGAATTTGTATTAAACAGCAATATCTATATACTAGGCTAAGTCTTCTCTTAGTTACTTAAGATAAGCGGGAGATTAGAAGCTAAACTAACTAAAAACTAGGACTAGGACTACAAACTAGCTTACTAGTAAGTATTAGAATTATTATACTTGCTAGACTTTATTAATAAGTTCTGCTTAGCCTTTTAAGTTTTAGTAAGCTTAAGCGCGTTGTTTGCTATTCTAGCTTAGATAGCTAGAGTGCGCAGGCAAGTAGCATAAAAATGCAAATATAATTTATTGCTCTTATATATTAAGTTGCAAGATAATTACCTACTTACAATAGCATACTTTTGTAGTTAAGATTTATAGCAATTAGAACAGTGTATGCAAGGGTAATTATAAAAACTAGAAAAAGGTAGCATTTTATAAGCATGCTGCTCTTAAACTGCTAGTTAATAAGAAGGATTTTATGATTATTGCTATAACTAAAATTGTTGTTGCTGTAGCTATTGTAGATTGTATACTAGCTCTTAAGTAGGCTAAACTGCAAGTTAACTAGGAATATAAGTAGCAAAAAGCTGCGCATTATAAAGCTTTTTACTAAAAAAATAACTTTAATTTAGACTTTTAGCCTGCTAAGTAAGATATGTCTAGCACAAATAATTCTTAACATTATATTTTTAGTTAAAAATGCTTACTAGAGAAGGCTGCAGGAACTAAGTGATAGAACCTCTTAACAGAATCTTTTAATTACAGTAATTAGAGACTAGAAGATTCTACGCAGAAGGCTTTTTAGTTTAAATAATACTACTATTAATTTTTTTATAGCAAGTAATAATATTGCTAAGTAGTTACTGCTTGTTAACACAGTAGTTATTATTATTTTATTCTTTAAAACTAGTTAGTAGGCTAAGCAAGAAGCTTAAATAATTAATAATTTACGTCTTTATCTCTATACAAGGCTATAAAGCAATTAGCAAAATTATTGTTAACTATATAGTATATAAAAGAAAAGTAACTACTATAGTAAGTGCTACTCTAACTGCTAATCTAAACTTACTTAAAGCAGCGCTTAGCAAATAAACTATTAAGTATCTTTTTTATATAGCGCTTATATAGAAGAACGTTAGAACGTAATAGATTAGCAGTAATTTTTAAAAAGCTTGCTAGCGCTTTCTTTTAGGAAGTAGAAGGTATATTACACCTTATTAACTATCTTATAAGTGTTTTTAGCCTATTACTATTTTTATGTTGCTATTTATGTAACACTACTTAAGTAGTAAGCTGCTGTAACTTTTACTTTAGCTTTTAAGCCGTCTTGTTTTTGCGCTAGCTTAATTACTTAGTTAGGCTTTTATTTTAATTAAAGTTTAAATAAAGGCTAGATAGCAGACTTAACTTAACAGGTAAGAGAATTAATCTCTAAGCAGAGCTACTAAAAGTCTTACAATTAGTATGTAAATTTAAAGGCAGTAGTAATAAACTCTTATTATTTTAAAGATTAGCTACTTTTTAAATTTTATTATTATGCAGGCTTTTACGTGCGTAATGCTTAAAATTATTGTTAACTATATAGTATATATAAGAAAAGTAACTACTATAGTAAGTGCTACTCTAACTGCTAGTCTAAACTTACTTAAAGCAGCGCTTAGCAAATAAACTATTAAGTATCTTTTTTATACAGTGCTTATATAGAAAAACGCAAAGATATAATTAATTAGTAGTAGATTTTAAAGAGCTTATAGACGCTTTCTTTTAAGTAGTTAAAGGTGTGTTATGCTTAGTTAACTATTTTATAGGTGTTTTTAGCCTATTACTATTGTTATGTTGCTATTTACGCAACACTGCTTAAGCAGTAAGCTACTATAACTTTTACTTTAGCTCTTAAGCTCTCTTATTCTTACGCTAGCTTAATCTTTTAGTTAAGCTTTTATTTTAATTAAAGTTTAAATAAAGGCATAATAGCAGACTTAAATTAATAAGTAAAAGAATTAATTTTTAAGCAGAGCTACTAAAAGTCTTATAATTAGCATATAGATATCAAGGCAGCAGCAAGAAACTCTTATTATCTTAAAAATTAGCTGCTTTCTAAATTTTATTGTTGGAGAGGTTTTTGCGCGTGCAAAGCTTATGCTTAGCACTATTCTTACGTTAATAGCAACTCTCTAAGTAATGCTTATGCTTATTGCTTAGAGGCAGACTACACTAGAAAGATTAGTAGTAAATTAGTAAGGGAACAGCAAGGCAATAAGGCTTACTATGTTAATAGTAATAAAGGCGCGTTAAAGATTAAAAAGGCTTAGTAGTTAATAATGTAGTAAGGTTAAGGTTTTCAAAAAGGTAGTAGACGCAATTAGTATTTATTGTAATTGTGCACAGACTAATTACGCGATTCTTAAAGTCTATCTAATATTTTAATATTACAATAGGACTAAGCTGCTTGCTTAATTACTATAATATTACTATAGAGATAAAACATTAGGTAGTAAAATAATAGTTTTAAGAAGGCCTCTTAATTAATAGTGTTAATTTAGTAAGAATTAACTCCTTGCTTACAGCTTAGATTAAAGGTTTCTTACTAACCTAAAGGGTGTGTTAGAGTATTAACACTCAGTTGAACACGCGGATCATCTGGTTGATCAGGTAATCTTGGTAAGCTGCTGCACGTGACGGCCCCGCTAGCACCTATATAAGCGGGCCAGATCGTTTTATGTCTTTTTAGTAGTTATTGGACACTTTGTTGTGACCCTTAGTGATCAATACACTTATTTCACTCTATTTGATCAATCTTAGTTGCCTCTTCTCAGCTCCCACAGAATTATACTAAATATATAGTTTGTAGCTAGTTATCTTAGCTTTCTTACAGTTAAAAGTTACTACATTATATTAAACTAGCAATACTAAAAAAAAACCACTAAATTTTATACTAATACGTAGACAATATACTAGAATCTTAATAGCTGCAAAAATACTGTATTTACTTTTGAACACTAATACTAAGTCTTGCCTTCTAGCAATTACTTGCAACAATGCTAGCAAGAATACAGTACTTAGTTAAACAATTTAATTAATACTAGCTGATAAGAATGTTAGCTAAAGCGCTTTAGAAAACACTATCCTATGCTTAGCTTATATTATTAACTTAGTAGTTTAAGAAATAATTTAACATCTTTAACTAGCTGCTACTGTAAAGGTTAGACTTAGAGAGGTCTTACGTAGGCAACATATCAAAGAAATTAAATATAAAATGTTCTTTCTAAACATACTTTACAAAGTATTTATACTTTTATTACATTTAATTATTACATTTTAACTACTATTTAAATCTAAGCTATTTGTAAGGGGTGGCTTCAGGCAATAGTACTTGCTTCACACCTAGGCTAGTAAATAGGTCGTGGGTACCCACACGTGGGTATAGGTTGGGTTGGGGTCGCACAGACTAGGGGTTGTAGTTGTAGTTAGGTCGCACAGACCAGGGGTTGTGGTTGTAGTTAGGTCGCACTGACTAGTGGTTGTAGTTGTGGTTAGGTTGCACTAACTAGTAGTTGTAGTTGTGGTTAGGTTGTAGTTAAGTCGCACAGACTATATAACTAAATTAGTGCTTACTTAGCTTACTTCTCCTAATCTTACCTGTTTAACACAGCTATTTATTATTATAAATAGCACGTAACTACAACCTAACCACAACTACAACTACAACTTAACCTATACCTACAGTCTGTGCACGTAACTACAACCACAACTACTAGTCAGTGCAACCTAACTACAACTACAACTACTAGTCAGTGCGACCTAACCACAACTACAACCCACGCTAACGTAACTTAGCGTGGGTATAGGTTGGGTTGTAGTTGGGTTAGCTTACGTCAGACCCCAACCACAACCCAACCCCAACCCATTTACCAGCCTATTCACACCACAGAAGATAGTGAGAGATGACTCCAGAATAATTACGTGTGTATTTTGAACAATAATACCTGCTGGTATTCTTGCGGGCGAGGAGCCCCTTATAAGCACAATTGCAAGTGGGCGAGCTAACAAATAAGCGAGCTTGGCGGACCCAGCCAACACGCAACCATCCGTGACACTATTTGTATTGCTATTAACGCGTTACTAAAACAGTACAAGCAATTCCTTGCTACTTAACAACATTTACTACTAAGAAAATTTCTTTCTGTTATTTGCAATGTAAAGACTTAATAAAACTTAATATACAATATATGCAAGCACGCACTTAAGCTCTTAAAACACATTAACAAATAGCTAGTACAAGAAATAGTAATAATAAAAAGTACTTATATTGTCGTTAACCTTAACATTAATACAAAAGAGATTAACTATTATAACTTTAAGCGTCTTTAACTCTCTTCTATTTAGTAGCACTATATTAAAGTAATTACAGAAATGCTTAAGCAGTTTAAAAATGCTATAAGCTTTTTAAGTAAGAACTAAAAGCCTTAAGTCTAATATATTTAGCTTATATACAACTGTTTTTTTAATTTATAAACTTAATGTCTAACAATTTTAGTAAGAATATAGAAAGCTGTACTACAAAGTAGCTTCTAATAGTATAAGCTGCTGTAAACAAAAAAAAGAAAAAACTAAGCAAGTTCTACGTAAAAACATTAACTAAGTATAAGTTTCTATTTCACTATATAGCTATTTTGGATCTAACTTAAAAGCTTACTATATATAAAATATAGTTATTACAGTTTGTTATTACAGAGAAGTGCTATTTAGCTAACTAAAATATTACATAGAAAACTTAAGACAAACACATATATTATAAATAGTTTTTTAACTATTTTAATTAATATAATAATAGTAAAGAGGCAAGTTAAACACTAGTCTTTACTTTTTTCTTAAAAAGAACACTTAGCTGTAAATTGTTATAAAGGCCTATTTCTTAATTGCCTTTTAACAGCTTTTTTACTTTAAGTTAAATATCTTTTACATAGATAAAAGAAGAAATAAAAGGCTCTACTTATTAAAAAAAAAGAATTCTACTGTAACACTTCTTACATTAAACTAAGAATATTATTTAATATTTTAAAGTAGTAGTAATAAAATAAAAATTCTTATTCTTAGCTGTCTTAAGTTGCAAAAGATATATTAGCAATTTTAATTACTAGTATAAATATTAAGCGCGTTTTTAATACTGCAAAAAATGTTATTAGCAATTAAAAGTATTACTTTTTAGCTTTAACTATACAGTAGATTATAGTTTTTTAAGATACTATCTTTTTAAATTTAACAGCGCAAGAAATTTTATATAAAATAAAAATATTAGCCTTAAAGCACTATATAAAAAGATTAATATTATATTTAAGCTTTTAGCGCTTAAAGATAGTATATGTAGTCTAGAAAAGGAAATAGTAGAAGATAAGCTTACAAAAAAAGACTTTCTACCTTTATTACAAAAGTAGCAGTGCCTTAAAGCTTAAGTATTACTATAATTTTAGCTGTAACAATTAACTGTAGTAGTAAAGTTTTAACTATTTCTTATCTCTAACTAGTAATAAATATTAAATACTATAATATAATTTTAGTCTGTGTAACCTAACTATAACTATAATCTAACTTATACTTATAACTTATTTACTAGCTTAAGTATAAGTTAAATTATAGTTGTAGTTAAGTTGTATTGCACAAACTATGTAACTAAATTAGTACTTACTTAGCTTGCCTTTTTTAATCTTACTTGTTTAATATAGCTATTTATTACTATAAATAGCACGTAAATACAACCTAACTATAACTATATTTACAACTTAACTTATACCTACAGTCTGTGCGCGTAACTACAACTACAACTACTAGTTAGTGCGACTTAACTAAAACTACAACTACTTGTCTGTGCGACTCTAACCCAACCTATACCCACGCTAAGCGTAACTTAGCGTGGGTATAGGTTGGGTTGTGGTTGGGTTAGCGTATGTCAGACCCTAACCACAACCCAACCTATACCCATTTACCAGCCTAATAGTAGTGTTACAAGTAACTGAAAGGATTCTCTCCTTAATGTAGAAGGTAGGTTAAGGGTCAACTATACACACGCTAGAAGGCAATAATCTACGCAAGGCGCAGAGATCACGTAATTAGCATCTTGCTAAAACAAGACCTCCAGGAGGCTACTGCTTAAAGGGAGACTAACGCACTCCCTAATCTCCCTCTTAAATAAGAGGCACAGAAAGACACAAGACAAAAGTAATAAGTGTAAAAATATATTAAATCTTATTATTATACTTATTCTAGTTAACTTGAAGAGTTCATTTCCTACACAAATTGTTAACTAGTTATTCTATTATTTATACAATTAGTATTGCTTAATATTAATTAATATTGATAAATGTTTTCTAGTTAAAACATTATTATAATACTTTACAAACTACTACATACATTAGCCTCGCCTTAACAAAAACTAAGTTTAAATAAATATAAACTACTCTAATATTACACTTTAATTATAACAAAACTCTAGTAGACAATTTAACTAATAAGCTGTCTAATTAAAATTTATAATAGCATCTTAAAAAATTACTTAAAATAACATAGCTTAAAGTCTAGAACTTTCTACGCTAAATTAACTAACCTCTAAAAACAACAAGATGCTTAATACATTTAACTCTAACGCTAAGGATAACTTAAAGACACAAAAAATTAGGAATTTTAGGCAATAGACCTATGTCTAAGCACAGCAAGTAGCTTTTATAATAAACATAATTAATTAGCTTTTAAGTTAGCTAATAGCTACTTTAATAAAATAACTTGTTGCTATAAGAAAACTTAAAATAGCACTGCCTAAGAAGTATTGAAAGAAGCAGAAGAGACTACAAACATTTTTTACTTATACTAACTTATACTGTAAGTAAAATAAGGTCTTTACTAACTAGGAAGAGATCTTTATAGTAAGCATGTATATAAAAGATAAAGCTTCTAACTAAATGCAACTTTATATAAACAACTACCTACTTAATATAAAATATAAAAAAATTAAAGCTAAAATATAAGACTTGTTTACAAGTTAGACAAAGTTCAAACAGGAAATAAAGGGCATTTTTAAAAAAGAAGACACTAAAAACTAAGCTAAGAAGAAGATTACTTGCCTAAGGCAGACTACGTTAGTATTAGTATACACAGCAAAGTTTAAGCAACTATAAGTACAAATTAATTAAAATAATAAAGCACTTTAAACAATATTTAAGGCAGGCCTAAAAAAGAATATTAAAGACAGCCTTGTACACTATAATAAGCCTAATACGCTATACGCGCTAGTAAAGCTAGCTACGCACATTAACAATAAGCTCTAGAAATAACACAACTAAAAAAATTACCTTTAACTTAGTTTAGCTAATACAAAAAGGCAACGCACTAAGTACAACAAAGATAGCAATGCTATTATAACTAGCAAAGTATTAAAAAAAATTAAAAATAAGAATACTTAAAAAGAAAGTATAATAGCCTTTTTAAAAAAAAACGCTAGAAGTATTATAACAACAAAGCATATCTCTAATATAATAAAGCTAAATACTTTGCTAAAAACTACAAAAAAAACAGGTTAGAAAAGAAGCTATTAAAATTAAAATAATTAGATAAGGAACGCTAGACTTAGCTTAAATAGAACTAAATAACAACTTAAGTAATTTAAACTTCTACAAAAAGGCACGCGCAATAAACAGCTACAAAATTATACTAAAACTAAAACTAAACAACAAAGTTTTTACTCTAAGCAAACCTAAGCTAATAGATTAAAGGGTTAAAAACAAAGTTATGCTAGAATAATTAGCTAATAACTAATGTTAAGTATATAGAGTAATGACGCACTACGCTAACAAGTGTACAGTTTAAGAAAAAATTATAATTACTAGCAAGGACGCTAAAGAAGTTGAATATTAGGCAATACACTAACAACTTTACTTCAATAATCTAGAAGCTAAAGTTAAGAACTAAATAGGTAAAAACGTAAAAAGTACTAAAGAGCACAAAAACTTATATTAGTACAACTGCAAGCTTAATTGCAGGTTTTAAAAAAGAATATATAAAAAAGTGTAGAGCAGACTAAGACTAGTACTACTATTTAAACTTATAAGTAGAAAAATGCTTAGCAAACAAGTGTTACCTTTACAAACTTAAAAAAGTTGAAATTTACAACTAACTTTTATAGACGCAATGCAAGAATAAATATAAATACTGTTAATAGCAACTTAAGAAAGCACAATAAGTAAATAACTGTTGGAGATTAAGCTACTTAGCTGTTTCTCCACAGAATCCAGGTACTCAAAATCACACCTGGAACCTACAATCGATTATTACGCTACTAGTACCACTTATCATTGTTATCAATTGATCTACAGCAACTACGCAATCTATTACGTGAGATTACATAAGATTGCGTGATATTGCATCATCTACTACGCAAGCTATTGCGTAAGTACAGATCTTTCCAGAATGTTATTTAGCAGTATATATAGACTGTAGTTAGGCTTGTAGTTAGAAACCAAGAGAGTCAAGAGAAAGTTTCATTACAATTGAGCAGTTGTACAATACAATGATAAGACTTAATTACTCTCTTCCCCTAGTCTCTATATTTATTCTCGAATTCTTATCGTTCTACTTCCGCACCTCCTCCTCAATCTCCAGGTTATATGCCTAATTAGGCTGCCTCTGAGTCTACTACAAACAAGTAGAAGGCAGAGACCTCTACCTCTAAGTTGATAGTAGAACAAGCAACTATACTTGGAGATTGAATCCGCAACAATAACTACTGCTATGCTATTTTATTATTAAACATCTATAAGGCAGCAGACTGCCTAATATACAAAGCTAAAAAGCTAGAGCTAAGATAATAAGCATTAAGGCAAGAAATACTTTACTAAAACCTCTATTAAAGCTTCTGTTACAATATAAGTTGCCTAATACACTATAGCACTAAGTACAGTGCAGGCTACTTTTCTAAAAAAAGAAAAAGTAAGCTGGCAAAAAACTAGAATGCTGTTAAAAATGAAGTTATACTAGTAAGGGCATAATTAAAACAACTTTAAAAAAAGTACAAGATACTAATAGTTAAGTAAAGCAGTTGCTTACAACTATATTTATACATAGTTAGTACAGTCAGGCACTTGTAAACAGTAAAGCTGCTTAAACAATAATGTCTTTATAAGTAGGAAAAAATATAAGATACTGTACTAAATTAAAAAAGAATTAATCCTGATATTATTAGCTAACAAAAAACTTATAAGATATAAGAATACCATAATACAGTTCAATACCAAATTAACAAAGCTTTAAATAGCAGGCGTAAAGTACTAAGTAAACATTAATATTATAAATTTAATGAAATTAAATATGTTATTTAGTTATAATCAGCTAAATGCTTATAATCCTGCTGTTGACTAGCAAACAAAAACAATACTTAGAAAAGCACTAATACAAAAAGTTGCTAGAGTACATAAAAAGATATGCTTAACAAATTAGAGCTTAACTTAAAATAAGAGATTTAGTAAAATCTTGCTACGTAAAATTAGAAGAATTTATGCAAAAAACTTTTAAAAGTTAGAAGTTATTTAGATAAAGTAAGTTAAAACTATAAAAGAAAGATCTTTACTACTATAATTACGAAGAAAGTATTATACTAACAATTGTAGAGAACTCTTTAAAAAGAATAAGTCTATAAAGCTAGTAAACTATTAAGATTAAAATTACAAGATTATCTTAAATAATAAAGCTAAGCTAAGCCTAAGACTAATGTACTTAATATTATCTAAGCATAATGCTAAGCTAAAGGACTACATCTTAAAAATGTAAAAATGATATTTATTTAAATAGAATCAAGCTTAATAGCCTTACCTATATTGTCTATAAAGAAGCTTAATAGGAAGTAGCAACTATACATCAACTTTAGGAGGTTAAACAGCATAACGCAGAAAAACTAATATATTTTTCTACTAATAATAGAGCTTATAAATTAACTTTATAAAGCTAAGTGGTTAACAAAATTTAACATTTAGAAAAAGATTTACTAAAAGAAAATCAAAGAAATTTATATGTAAGTAGATAACAGCGTTTAAAACAATATATAAACTTTTTAAATATAAAGTAATGCCTTTTAAATTAGCAAACGCACTAGCAACCTTTAAATTAGTTATTTATAATACATTTTACAAATACTTTACAATCTTTACTATAGTATACCTAGACAATATACTAGTGTACTTTAGCGGAATGCTTAAAGAACATGTAAAGCATATTAAGAAAGTACTTAGAAAGCCTAAAGATTACAAGCTGTACCTGCAGCTAAAGAAGTGTAAATTCTATATTAAGAAGTCAGAATTTCTAGGCTTTATAATATTTATAGAGAGAGTAAAGATAAATCTAAAGAAGCTTACAGCTGTACAAGAATAGCTAACGCCTAAAACACTTAAAATTTTGCAGGTTTTTTATATTTGCTAACTACTATTTAAAGTTTATTAAAGATTATTTAAAAATTACTACACCTCTCTTAAAAATTCAAAAAAATGAAACAAGATTTACTTAAAATAAGACGCAAAGGAAAGTGTTTAAAAAAATTAAACAGATATTTTTTAAGATACTTGTACTAAAAAGTACAACTTAAAACAAGAAATATAAGTTAAAATTAACGCATTAAATTATGCACTTAAAACTGTATTATTACAGCAGTTCTTAGATAAAAAATAGAGACTAGTATTTTACTATTTAAGAAAGTTCTCTAGAGCAGAACTTAATTACAATATTTACAATAAGAAGCTACTTAAAGTAGTTAACGCCTTTAAACAGTAGAAAGTTTATTTGTTAAAACTATTATACTAAATTATAGTTCTCACTAATGACTAGAACTTAGCAAGGTTTATAACAATAAAGAAATATAATTAACAATAAGTTTAATAAGCTAAAATGTTAGCTTAGTTTAACTAAAAAATAACACACTGTGCTAAAACACTTAATAAAGTAGTAGATACTCTTAGCAAAAAATCTAACTTATACAAAGAAAGTTACAAGAAACTACATAACGTTATATTTAAAAAAATGCTTAACAGCAGTCTATATTATTACTAGCTAGAACTAGCTAAGGTAGCTAAGCAGGTAGAAACACTATGACAGCAATAGCAGCAGAAAGCAGCTGGCTAGCAGTTTAAGCTTAAGGAAAACAGCTCTAATAAACTACTACAAGACAAGAGAGAGTACTAAAATATAGTTTAAGGGAATTAAACATATACCGTGTTTCCCAAGCGAGTCGCCAACCCAAGCGAGTCGCCAACGCCAAACCAGCGCGCCACCTGCGCACAACTATCGCGTAATGCCTTAACTATAACAAGCCTAAAAAACCTATACTAAAACTAGTATACAGCTTGCTATCTCTAATATTAATGCGTAACGCGCTTAAAGCGTTAATTAAGCTATAAAAATATATAATCTACTTTAAAAATTTCTTGTTAACTAACGCGCTAGAAAGCGCATGCAACGCAACTGTAAAGCGAACTTAAAGCGCCTAACAATATTAGAAGAGGAGGCTATAGTTTAGAGAGTTCTTAACTAGTCTGCATAAGGTCTTGCGCCTTTAAGGTTTACTATACAAGAAATAGCAGATAAACTTCTTAAAGCGCGGCAAAGCAACTCTATTAGCGAGATCTAGGTTAACAACTTTATTAAGCAGAATTTTAAGCTTTGCAAGCGCTAGAGCTGTTTATATAACTATTAGTAAGCTTTTTGTAAGAATCCTGCAGCTGTAACGAAACGTTACAACTCTATCATCCTTACCGTTATCTCAGGATCTTACTAGTATCGGACCTACTCTAGTCCTGGCCTAGAGCGCAGGTATAAAGACAGCTTAGGACATATAGTTGCTTTGTAGATTTTTGATATTCTTTTGTACAAGGCCTATAGGTGTTATATTTAAGTTAAGGCTCTTTTGTAGATTACTACGTACTCCTATATGCCTTGCTATGATCTCTTTTGCTAATACTAATCTGTAAGTCTTGCCTACGCTGTTATATTATATTAAAAATCTTGTTTTAGCTAGTAATAGTATTTAAAACAATATTGGAGCTGTTTATTTAGACTACGCCTAAGCCTAAGCCTTTCTAGATATAAACTAGAAGCTTTACACTATTAAGTCTAACAACACCTTAAGTAGGATTCTTAAAATCTTCTACTAACTAAAGCTTTTATGTTTAAAACTTTTAACCTTAACAATAAGGCAAATTACTTTAGAAAAGTTACGTAGAGTGCGCTAAGGTAGAAATACAGAGACTACTAACAACTTATTAGTATTAGAATTAATTACTAATAGCTAACTAAAACTACTCTAGACCCTTTTTAGAGCTTGTCTAAAAATTAACTTACTGCTAGAGTTAACAACAATCCTTGCAAAATAAAGTAACTAGCAACTAACTAGTTATTAAAGAGGATAAAATTAAGAACAAAGAAAAAGCAGATTTAGAGGAAGATCCTATTGTACTTTATAAGAATAAATTAACTAGTTAAATGCGTAAGTCGCGCAATTAACATAAGAAGTTATGCTAACTAAGGACACAGCTGTACTATTTACTAAAATACTACAAACAAAAGCAGATATACTAACAAGCTAATTAACATAGTATATTTCTGCTACCTCTAAGATCCTACATATAAAGCTTATAAAGCGCACGCCTACTATTAAAATTTTTAATAATAAGACTAACTCTACGTTTTATTAATAGCAGGCTTTAATAAAAAACTAATTAGAAATTAACTTAAATTACTACTAAATAGAGCGTGCTTACATAGCTGTTGTGTAAAGACACACTACTAGTATTACAAAAAAATACTTTAAACTGTAGTACTTAGCTAATTTAGTTTTAGAATGGTTTAAAAATGAAAAAAAAAAAATTATACTACTTAAATTATATTTTGTATTTAGTAATAAACAGGCGGAAAGCTGTGCAGCCTTTTACCGCCTTGTTATAAATAAGAAAAAAATATTTTTAGCTTTTAAAGTAAAGTTTATTAGTACTGCTGTTAAAGAGTCTATTTCAAAGTTAGAGTAGCCTTTCTACTTATAAGAGAAAATTACATCTACCTTACGTGCCTTAAATTTAGGATTTAAATACCTATAGAACAACTTATTTAACAAGATAGTATAACACCTTACTACTTTTAATATAGAAAAACGTAATTCTACTATTTAGACTGAATATAAATAGTAAACTAGAATATAGCTTAGTACTTCTACAGAAGCTCTATTTTTAACAATATTAAAGTCTGCGGCTATATTACACTGGCTTCTTATCTAATTTGTCTCTAAACTCTGCTTACGCTACTTTAAGCACCTCTAGATTCCTATTTAAAACCCTAGCCTTTAATAATAAGCTTTTACTAAATACTTACTTTAAGTGCAAGAAGCCTAGTTACTTTGCAAGCAATTATACTACCTCTTAAGTAAGAGAGATTAAAATTAAATAGAAAGAATACTTAGAAGCAATAGAATATTACTTAAACTAGAAATAGAAGGGAAATAAAGACGCTTAAAATAACGCTCTAGCCTGGGCCTACATAAGTATAATCTTGCTAATATTAATCTAGATAACTAGAAGCTGGTAACAGTGGTTTAGGAGAACCGGATAATTAATTCTGATTCTGCCTTTCTAACTGAGTCTAAGACGTGCTATTTATACAGACCTGGCCTAGAAAGGCTGCTGTTAAACTTAGAGGAGTTTAACACGTATTCTGCTAAGCTTAGATGTAAGCTTATAAGTTCAGCGTAGATATTTTAACGTAAGGTTAGCTAGCGCGCGCTTAGCGTGTAAGCTAACAGGCGCCTAAGCTTAGTGCTAAGAAGGCCTTAGGCCTTAAGGTTAGTACATCATAGATGTAACACACCTTTTAAGTAACTAAGACCTTAGTTACTTATATAAAGCTCTATGTAGTCCTAGCGCACTGCGTAACATGCTGCGCACGTACCTCTTAGCGTAAGGCGTAATAATAATAACAATAAATTTTTAAGCCTTTTAGGCTTAGTATTTAATACTACTATAGCTGCTGTAAGTATTACTTATAAGCTTACTTAATATTTTTAAAAGTAATACTAATTACTTTTATAAGTCTTATAATACTTTTATAGAGCTTTTTAAGCTTACTATATACTAATTTATACTTTTGCGCAGCTTTTAGCTTTATTTTAGCATTTTTTTTATTTAGTTACTAACTTTATGTAGAAGTTAAAACTATAAAAAGCTACTACTACCTGCGCTGCTGCCTGCGCTGCTACGCCCGCGCTGCTGCTGTTGCTTTTACTTACACCTACGCCTTTACTCTTGCTGCTACTACTATTGCTGCCTACTTTAGTAGTGTAGCTGCTCTTAAAACGCGCTTTTTGTGTAAAGTTAACTAGTACTGCTTTAAGTGTAGCACTAGCCTATATGTCTTAAAGGCGTGAAGGTAAAGTTAAAACTCTAGTTAAAACTGCCTGCAGGCGTAAGACTTTAGCAGTAACTTTTAGTTGCTAGGGCAAACTTAGTGCGTATTATAATATGCCCTATTTTAAGTGCGTTAAGAGCGCTTTATCTAGTAGCTCTAATAAAGCTTACTAGGATAAGTTCTCTAGCGCTAGAACACACTACTAGTAGTACTTTAATAAAAAAACTTACAAAGTCTTATATATTATTTTTTTTAATTTTTAAGCTTCTACTAACAATTAAAGCTTTTAAATTACTTTGTTTTTAGCTAAAAAACTTTTTATTAAGCTTTAGTAGAATGCACTTGTGTAAGCTTTTTTTACAATTTTTTTCATATTTTTTATATTAACAAATTTTAAAGTAAGTAAGCTAAAAAGCCTATAATCTACAGTTTACGTGCTTTTAGAGTAGGTAGCTAAGAAGAAAAAGGCTAAAAAAGGCTTTAAGAGTAAAAAGTAGAAAAAAAAGTTAAAATAACTATAAGAAGCCTACTAGCTTTTTTAATAGTTTTCTTACGCGTTGTCTATGCGCAAAAAAGCTATTAGATAAACTAGTTAACTTTATAGTTACTTAAAAACTTATTAAAAGAGAGATATTCTTCTAAAAACTTATAAGTTTCTTAAAAGTGAAAGGCTAATCTACTCTAATAATTAAATATCTCTTTTATTTTTTTTTGTGCTTTTTTTTGTAATTAATTGTATCACACGCATTTAATTTTAATAAGCTTTTTAAAGTGCTTAAGCTTTTACCTTAATAAGTACTTAGTAAGTTTGTTAGCTAGTATTTTAGCTGTTAGCAAATACTTAATTTAAAATAAGCTTTTAGCATATTCTTAGCAAAGCTATATATTTTATATATTAATATAATAAAGCTTAGTAGTAATTCTTTTTTACTTTTTAATAACCTGGTGTATAGTTTAATAGTTGTTGTAGAAGATTTTCTAGGCTTCTTAAACTATAAGCTTAAGTTCTTTAAATAGTTTTTTAAGCGCTATAAATTTTTTTACTATATACTTTAGTGTAAAGAGCTTAGCTTTTATTATTAAAGTTGTCACTTTAGCTGAATAAGCTGCTTTTTAAATAATTAGTTTTTTAAAAAGTATAATAATATAGCTTTAAAAAAACTAATAAGTTTCTAAATTATTTGCAAAAGATATATTTCTATATATAGTAAACTTTTTACTATTACTTTTACTATAAGTAATCCCCTTATACCTTATATAGTAGAGGTATTATATAAAATAATTTATAGCTTTTATATAAGCTTCTAAAAAGTTTATTAAAAAATAAAAGAGCTTAGAAACTACGTAGGCAGCATTAGGACGTAGCATAATAGCTATGTAAAGCGCGCTACTAATACGCTTTTAGTAAGCTTTAATTTAAAGCTTTAAAGCCTCTTTAGAATTTTTAACTAACTTTTTTAAAAGTAAAAAAGTTTTTAAGAACCTACTAAAGGCGTTTAAAGTAAATTTTTTTTGTAACTTAATTAATATAAGTATTGTATAGTAGTAATATTATACGCTTTTTACAATCTTTTATAATTCTTATCTCTAGAAATTAGCTTTCTTTTTTTTTATCTTTTATTTTGTATATATCTTTAATTAATTTAAGGAGCTTATGAGCTCTTATTTAGTAAAATTAATAATTTATAAAAAGAATATTATTTATATAAAATACGCAGTTATTTGTAAAAAAAAAAACAAGGTTTTTTAGTTAAAGCTTATAAGCTAAGCTTTTTTAGTATACTTAAGAATTTATTATACTATAATAATAGTAATTCTTATAAGCTGTATAGAGCTCTTTTAAGCCTAATACATCTTTTTAAGTACTTATAACTCTCTAGTAAGTTGTATAAGACTACTATTTTATTACTAATATTAGTATTAAGGAATATTCCTACTACGTTAAGCTGCTAAATTTTTATATTAAACTTAGCTATAATTACTATTATAAGTCTAAAGGATTACGCAGCTAGTGTTACTGCGTATATTAAGTATAGCAAGTTTTTTACTTAAAAGTCTTTTTTTACTATAAGACGTGCTTTTTATTTAAAAAAGTAGCTATTTTTATTAAGCTTATAAGTAAATACTTATTTAAAAAGAAGAGGCTTAAAGTTCTCTAAAGTCTCTTCTTTTATCTAAGTACTTTTTTAAAGTAAAGTATTAATCTTTTTTTAACTAGCTTATCTAAATAGAGTTTTATATTAGTAGTTATAAGAATCCTTTTATTTGTTTAAAAGCTTTAGAAGATTATTAAAGTATATTTAAAATTAATTAACTTTTCTAAAAGCTACTGCTATTACAGCGTAGACTATAATTAGCTCTTAATTTTTTTAAAGCTAATAAAGTAGTACTTTAAGCTTAAGTGCTTTTAAGAAGTTATATAGCAAGTAGTATATACTTACACTTCTTATGTTAAAACTATATTAATTTTTATTTTTTAGCCTTAAAAAGCTTCTTACAAAAGGTCTCTATACTTTTTTCTTATAAAGTTTTTTTACTAAAGAATTTTAAAGAACTCTAGTTAGTGCTATAGAATTCTTAGCACTACTTTAAGCTTTCTTAAAAGCTTTTTCTACTCTTTTTAAAGACTGTAAGTGTCTCTACGTGTTTGTTAAGCTTAATTTACTAGTTATTTATAATTTTTAAAAGCTAAGTAGCTTATTATTACTACTTATAGCTTTTTAAGCTAAAGTACTCTACTTTAGTATTTGCGCTTCTAGAGAAGAAGGCGCTAGCGTTACTTTAGGCGTTAGTAGCTATCTTAAAAGACTTTTCTACCCTATATAAATTCTTTAAAAAGCGTTAGCCTAACGCTTTTTACGTGCTTTTAGCGTATTACCTATATAAAACTATAATAAGCCTTTTGTAGTCTTTATTATTAGCTAATTACTTATTAGCTATAAAGCCTTCTATGCTTTTATTTCTACTTAACTAATACTTATAAGCTGCTTAAGCATTTTTTTAGCTTTACTAATTTTATTATTATTAATAGTGTATACTATAAGAACTACGTCCTACCTTAGCAGCTTATAAGCTAGTTTCTTATAGTACAGCATTTTATTATATATAATATTACGTGTTGTAATAACTTAGTTAAGCACTAGAACTTATACTTAGTATATATTAAAGGCTCTATAGCCTACTAAGTAACTAATATAGCCTTTAAGAAGAGTCTTAAAGCTTTTTCTATATTACTTAGCTGCTCTATTCTTGTTTAAGGGATAGGTGCGGCAGCTATAAGCATATATACTACTTTAATCTAGTTTTATATTTATTATAAGGCTTTTAAGAAGCTTTAGTTTATAGTACTTAAAGTACTTTTTACTTTATTAATTAAGTAGCTTATTTAGTAAGCGCAAACTGTACGCGTAAAATAAGCTTATATTATAAGGCTATATTATAGTTTTAATAATTTCTAGCTAGAGTTTCTTAGGCAAGTTTGCGCTTACCTTTATTTAAATTCACTTAGTTTTTATTTCTTGTCCTACTTATTTAGTAGCTTTTTTTAGTTTATGTATATATAGTAAAGAAAGCTTTATTATAATACCGCGTTTTTTACACTATATTTAGTATTATAATATACTATACTAAGAGAGCGTTAAAAGATTATTATTTTATGTAATTTTAACTATTTAGAGCTTGTAACAAGCTTTAATAAAAGCTTTAAGATAGTAAAAAGCTTTTATAATTTTTAAAATAGATTTAGCTTGTAAAATATATATATAGAGCTTGCTACTAGAGGCGTTTCTAATAACTTCTATTTATTACTTTTTTAAACAACTTTAAGGCATATAAAATAAGTCTTATAAGATTCTCTAGTATAGTTAAGAGAAAGGCTTTTTTAGTTACTTTAAAATAACTTATTTAGCATAAGTTAGAGCATAGTACTTATATTTAACGTATACTATTTTTTTAATCTACACTTTTTAAGCTGCGTTAACAAGTGCTTTTAGTGCTTTTAGACTTAAATACTTTACTTTAGTATACTAAAAGTTCTTAAAGTTGCTTCTTGAATAAGTTGTTTATAAGCTTTTAATAAAAGGCATTACGTTTATAATAAGCTTTAAATAAAAAAGTAGAAGCTTATATTTAAAAAATAAGAAGTTAAAATAGCATTCAAGCTATACTAGTACAACGTTTTTACTATGTATTTTTTAGCAAAGTATGTTATTTAAGCTTTAGTACTAAACTTTCTTTTTATGTAGGTAAGCTTCTAAAATAATATTAAAATAAAAACTTTTAACAACTACTATATTTATAAAATTAAAGTTTTTAGTTTTATTACTACATATTTTATTTAAGACTTAGCGTAGGATATAAGTCCCTTGTCTACTAATAAGAAAGGCCTAAGTGCCTGCCTCTACTATCTCTACCTCTCTCGCACGTACAAAAGAGCCTAGTGCAAGTAGTTTCTTACTATTTACTAAGTATAACGCAGCTTTACTATTAAGTATAGTACTCTCTAATAGTATATAGGCGTTGTAATTACTAGTATAGTATATACTTAAGCTGTTTTCTTCTTTAAGAAGCGCTAAGTAAATTAAAAATATAATAATACTTTTTAGAAAAGCTTTTAACTTACTCTTTCTTTTTAAAGAAGCTAATGTCTTGCTTTAACTAGTTTGTTTTAGAGTTTTCTGTACTAGTTAGTATATAAGTATTTCTAAATATTTTTAGCTTTTTTCTTACTAATATTATAATAGAATTTTACGTAGGCTTTAATTGCTGCTAGAAGCGTATAGTATTTTTTAAAATTTTAAAAGTACTAATACTCTTTATTATTTTCGTATAGGCACTTGTAGTTAATTTTATAGCCTACACTCTTATTGCCTTAATTTTTATAAGGTTTTTAGTTTTTAAAAGTAGCAAAGGCTTTTATTAATTTAGCTAAGCTTAGTATACTAATTAAGCGCTAATAAAGTATTTTTAAGAATACTTAACTAGTTTAGATAAAGTTTTAATAATTCTTTTTAAGCATTTACTATTATTAGTAGAGCATTTTTGTTGTGTTAGCCTAGTTAAGAGCGTATTTAACTCCTACAGCGTCTAGAAAGTTAAATATAGCAAGCGCGCTCTTTACTTTAGAAATTTTTAGCCTTTTAGCTTTTAGTTAGCTTATTTACTACTTATTATACTAAGCTTGTAGTTCTATAATACTAAGTTTTGCTTTTTTAAGGCTTGCTTAGTACTTCTAGTGTGTTACTATTTAGTTAATAGTATTTATTAGCGCTAGTTTAAGCTGCAGTTATTTAATAAGCTTATTTAGCGTTTAACTTACACTATTTATAAGTTTAATTATAATTAGAGCTAGTAACTATTTATTAATAGTTGTGTAAACTTAATTTTAAATATACTAAAAAGCTTACGCGTTTGCTGCCTAGTCTGTATGCCTTGCGTAGTATTTATTAAGTTTTCTGTTATAAGCTTTAAGTTTTCTTTAAAATAAGTTCTCTGCAGGCGCTAAGGGCCTTAGAGGTAGCCTTATTAATATAATAATAGTTACAATAGCTTCTAGGTTAACATATTCCTAGACTTCTTAAAATCTAGCGTTAAACTTTAGCTAAGTATACTAGTAAGTCTAGGTCGCGTAGCCTAAAAGGCGCGCTAAGTTAGTAATTTAAGAGGAGTTGCTTACTATTGTTTTACGTACAATTAGTTAGTAGGTTAAGGGGTGTGTACTAATTTTTTAAACAAATTAGAGGATTTAAACTACTGCTAGCGTACTTTAGGTTGCGCAGGGAGAATCTAAACTGCAATTTAAAGCGCTGGGCTTATAACTGTTAGAAACAAAATACTAACTAATTAATAAATCGCGCTCTAGCTAGAGGATACATATACACGTTGCGACACACCCCCTAGATTACTAGCAGTGCCCACTGCTAGTCAATCTACCTAAGAGCAACTAGCTCTTCTCTTAGCGCTACAGTAGCGGGGAGAAGAAGGCACAATAGCCTACACGTACAGGGTGAACAGTCCTGTACAACACGTGTCTGTGTAGTAATATCCCGCTTTCTCGCTTGTGGTCACCTACCTAGGTAAGCAACCACATTAAAAGCGCTGACGCAGCTTTGACCGTCACCGGGCTCATAACTGTAGATAACTAGGAGCTAGTAACAGTGGTTTAGGAGAACTAGATGATTAATTCTAATTCTGCCTTTCTAACTGAGTCTGAGACGTGCTATTTATACAGACCTGGCCTAGAAAGGCTGCTGTCAAACTCAGAGGAGTTTGACACGTATCCTGCCGAGCTCGGGTGTAAGCTCATGAGTTCGGCGTACATATTCTGACGTGAGGTCAGCTAGCGCGCGCTCAGCGCGTAAGCTAACAGGCGCCTAAGCTCAGTGCCAAGGAGGCCTTGGGCCTTGAGGTTGGTACGTCATAGATGCGACAATTAATTTATTAAACTTGTTTAGAGAAAAGTATTTCTAAGTCCCTACTATTTTTTGTTTAAAGAGTTATAGTGCCTAGTTATAATTATTAATTAATACTAAAGCTTAAAGTTTTATATTTCTAAATTTCTCTATTACCTGTACTTTTGCTTAATTACTTTAAGTTTCTATTTCAAGACTACCTTTTAAGGTCTCTGTAAAAGAATTCTAAAACTAGATCTAGACTAAAGTAGATAAATATATCTATCTTTATATCTAAATTAATAGTAGAAAGATTTGCAACTGTTCTTTTATTATTCTAGACTTAAGTATACAAGATTGTATTATTAAGATTAAATAGCTCTAGCAATTTAACTTATTACTAGACATAGTTTAGAACTAAATTGTATAGCCTATAAAATATCCTGCTATATACAATCTTGTCTTCTTTATTTTTATGCAGTTAAAGGAACCTACTAATAATAAAGTTAATAAAAAGGATATTTATTGTAAAGACGCCCTTTAAGAAAAAGATAAATACAAAAAAAGGTACAGCCTTATAATACTTTTAATATAAAGAATCTACAGCTTATTTTAGCTTTTAAAAGCTTATTTTACTCTTAAAGATACTGTTCTTAAACTAAATCTTGTTTAAAAAGACTCTACCCTACGCATTGCTATTATTTTAGCTAACACCTTCTATTATTTTATAAAATAAAATAAAAATCAGTTCTTTAAAATAATTATTTACAAGATTAATTGTTTGTTAAAAGACTATATAAAACTTAATAATCCTAATAATGCTAAATTAATTTAAAACTAACATTATCTATTTACAATTTATACTAGGACGTATTTAGCAAAACTATAGCAGACTAACTACCTAAACACTGCTTATACAACTACAAAATTGTCTTTACTAAACTACTACTAAATTAGTTTAGCCCTTTATATAAGCAGAGCACTAAAGAACTTAAAGCTACTAAGACGTTTGTAATAGATAACCTTAAGAAAAGATACATTAATTCTAGTAATTGCCCTTTTGCCTCTCTTATCCTCTATGTTTAGAAGCCTAATAGAGACATTTAGATTTATATTAATTATTGCAAACTTAACGTAATTACTTAAAAAGACTTATATCTAATTCTGCGTATTAATGAGCTATTAGCTTGCACGCATAGAGCCTAATTCTTTACTAAGATAGATATACGCGCGGCTTTTAACAAGATTAAGATAGACCTAGACTCTAAGGAGTACACTACGTTTCAGACCCAATACAGAATATACAAGTCTAAGGTGTTGCTATTTAAATTATGCAATAGCCCTGCTACCTATCAACGTTACATAAACGATGTGTTGATTAAGTATCTTAATAATTTCTGTATAGTCTACTTGGACGACATCCTTATCTACTCCGAATCAGAGTCAGAACATGTTCTCCACGTACAAAAGGTACTGGAAAGACTATAGCAAGCAGGCCTCCAAGTTGACATTAAGAAGAGCGTAACCTGTTGCTAAATAAGTACCGGATCGAAAACGGATTACTCTTGTACTCAAACTGCCTTTGCGTACTGCCTGACTCTATACTCTGCACCTGGATAATTCGAGAGGCACATGACTAGGTTTCCTCTACTTACTCTAGCGCTACTAAAACCTATTAGTTAATTGCCCTAAATTATTACTAGAAAGGTATAGAGGCCACCTGCAAAAGGTATGTGCAGAACTACATAGCCTGTTGCAAGGCACATTTAAGACAGACTTAAATTCTTAAGATAATTTACTCTCTACTAATCTCTCATTGTTTAATGCAACACTTGTGTATTAACTTTAAAGAATTTTTACTAGATAAAGCTGGTTATAATTAAATTATAGTTGTAATTAATTGTTTATTCAAACAGGCTATCTCTATTCTTTATTGCAAAATAATTAACGCAAGAGGTATAGCTAAATTATTTATTTAATAGGTCTATTAATTTAGCTATACACCTAACACTATTATCTCTAATTAAAAACCTTAGTTTGTATTTAGTTTCTAGTCTAAGTTCTGTTAGATCTTTAAGCGTTAAGGTTAAACTTTTAACAGCCTACTACAAAGAGACTAACAGTTAGATAGAGATTATAAACAAATATATTAACTAGAGGCTTTAGCTATTTATATCCTACTACTAAGATAACTAAAGTAGACTATTGCCTCTAATTAATAAAGTATAAATTTTTTTACTTTATTTAGCTTTAGGTATATTCCTGTATTAGATTCTTTACAGATTTAATTCTAGACAGAGCTAGGACTAAAAGTAGCTAGCTAACACTCTTACTCTAACTAACAAATATTAACTATAAGAATGCGTTCGCTATAGCTACTTAAATGCATAACGCCTAGGAAATAGCACGAACCTTTTTAAAAAAAAGCTTAAAATTAAATATAAACTATAGTAAATCATTACTGCTACTAAATTAATTAAACTATTAGAGATAAAGTTTTTCTAAATATAAAGAATCTTACAACTAATTGCTTAAGCTAAAAACTATTAGCTAAATAAAAAGAACTTTTTAAAGTTCTTAAGAAAGTTAGCTACTAATATTGCTTTAAGTTACTAAAAAAGTTTTAGATTTATAACGTTTTTGCACTAGAACTATTATGTAAAGATTTTTAAAACTTACTTTCTAGACAAGAAGCTCTAAGGCTTGCTCTTACTCTAATTTAAAGCGTAGAAGAATAAAAAGTTAATAAAATTTTTACTAGCAAAGTATATTACTTAAAGTTAAAATACTATATTAGCTAGGTTAGACATAACCTAGACTTAACTTAGTACTTAGCTTTAAATTTTATAAAGGCTCTTTATAATCTTAAAGCTTTTTATAAAAAAAACCATACACATCTAGGTCTTCTAAGGTCCTTAGTAAAGTAAATTATAGCTTAGAAATAAATAAAAGAAAATATAACTTTACTGCAAGACAACGATATATAAGAAAAAGAAAAAGAATTTTTTTAATAAGTATCTAGTAAAATAGCTAGTCTACTCTTAGACCCCCCCCCCCCTAAACTACCTCTAAACCCTTCTCTTTCCTCTCTACCCTTACTTAAAGATTTAGGGAGGATTGCTCCTCCTCCTCTGCCTCTTTCTAGAGGCGCTGCTTATTGTCCTCCTTCCTTTGCGGAGCAACTAGACTACTACTACTAGTTCTACCCTAGCGAGCAAAGGCCTTTAAAGAGGCAACCTAGCTATTTAGTAAATAGACAGCGTTCTAGATCTCTAAAAGGACCTAGTAAGTTAAAACTAGAATTAAAGCTATAGACAGCTCTTTCTTTTATCTCTTTGTTACTTAGACTTTCTTAGCTAGAATAAGGGCTGCCGCTTATACTTGCTTTTTAGCAGGGAGGCAGTTCTTTACTAGATCTTTTTTATGCTCTGCAGCAGCAAGAAGGTCTATAGTAGTAAAGAGTTTAAGAAACTCTTTCTTAACATACTCTAGCACCTATTTTAAGTTAATTTTAAGTTTAAAGAGGTAAATTATATTAAACTTATAAAGAAGTACTTCTTCTTTTGCTGTGTACAGTAAGCGCATTTTTTAGACGTCTTAAAGTTAAACTAATGTTTAACTCTAAGAATGCCCTGCGCGAAGGCGCGCACTAACTGCAGGCAAATAAGGTAATACGCCTCTAGTAAAGCCTCTAGGGGGCAACGTAGCAGCATAGTGTTTATATGTGTGTATATGTGTGTGTATGTATGTATATATGTGTGTATGTGTGTAGTGTTTTAAAAAAGCAGAAACATTAGACATAACGTGTTGTTATAATGTTAAAATAGTAAACGCTTAAGGCTAGTCCGACACTGCTCTAGGTTGTAGTCGCAGTAACTGCCTATTAGAAGTCTATAACAACAACAAAAGACGTTATAAGGTTAATAACAAATAAACAACAAATATGTTAAAGATTATATATAGCTACAGGACTAGCTAACTACTAGAAAAGGGGGTAGTGTAACAAAACGTTACAACTCTATTATCCTCACTGTTATCTTAGGATCTTACTGGTATTAGACCTACTCCGGTCCTAGCCTAGAGCGCAGGTATAAAGACAGCTTAAGACCTATAGTTGCTCTGTAGATTTTTAATATCCTTTTGTACAAGGCCTATAGGTGTTTTATTTAAATTAAGGCTGTTTTGTGGATTACAACACACTCCTATATGCCTTGCTGTAATTCTTTCTGCTAATACTGATGTGTAAGTCTTGCCTGCGCCGTTACAGCAGCTGTCTAGCACTAGCTTAACTTAGTACAAGGGACAAAACAAAAGTATAAGATTATAGATAATAATATCTACAATTTTAATAAGACTAGCTTTATAATAAGTAAGATTTTAGTATAGATAGTTATTACTAGTTTAAAAGTAGCTAGAAGAAAGAAAGTTATCTAGCTAAGTAACTGTAAGTAGATTACTATTATCTAAGGCGTAGAAGCTGCAGGCTACCTACTTTTACTCTTTGTTATTTTTGCAGATAGCGTACTTATTAATGTCTAGTTTAAGGACTTACTACGCGATTAAATTCTTAAAGTAAGTTTTAATAGCTAGACAAATAATTAGCTTGCTTTTGCCTAGTTAAAGCACTTAATAAGTATACAAAGTCAAGCGCTGTAAGTGTATACTAGCTGCTTATAATTAATAGCTATAAAAGCTACAGCTTGCTAATATTTCTAAATTTTTGTAAAAAAAAGAAAATTATTCTTCGCTATATACTTCTACATTAATTATACTTACTATAACTTTTTAATATTAGTTGCTTTGTACTATTGAAGCATAAGTATAGTAACTAGATTTTAGCCTTAGCACGCAACTGTGTACATTTTGTTAGTAAAGAATCTTTTTTAAGCATTTAAGCTAGCTTTTGAATAAGCATTAATAGTAAAGAATATTAAAGCAAGCTTTTAAAGTGTTAAACTAGTCTTATATAATTTAGATGTTGTTTTATTAAAGCTTAATGTAAAGTTGCAGACTCTAGTATTATTACTACTAAGGCAGAGCATATAAAAGGCGTAAATACTACGTAATACGCGTAAAATCAAAGTATAGTTTATGCTTATTTAATAAAAAATATAAAACTATTATAAGTTTTTTATAAGCTTTTTAAATAAAAAGATTTGTTAGCTAAGTAAAGGCGCGTAGTAAATTGCATATAATATAGTATTATTATAAAAGAAATAGGCACGTATGTATAGCGCAATTAATAAGCTTATAAAGTATTAGTTAAGAAAATAAAATATATTTAGATAGAAAAGACTCTAATAGTAAGAAAAGTACAGAACTTAATTGCTAAGAGAGAGGGTAAAAAGTATAATGCTAGCAAAGGGTATACGTGTAAAATACATAGCGTAAAGCACTGTAGACGTTGTAGTAAAAAAGAACATAACTTCTACACTTATAAGGTTGAAATAGAAGTTTTTAAAGATAGTAATTAGTTTAAAGAATAAATTAGCTTACTATAATTTTTAAAAAACTGTGTTGCGTGTACACGATAGTTATGCGCAGGTGGCGCGCTGATTTAGCGTTGGTGACTTGCTTAAGTTAGCGACTCGCATGGGAAACACGTTATACTTTTATGTATAAAATTAAGTTTTATTAAAGAACTGCATAAGTCTTTAAAATATTAACATGCGGTAATTAAAAGAATAGTTAGTCAACTAGCTAAAGTGTTTACAATACTATGCTTATAAGTAAAAATGCAGAATATTTTAAGCAACTATTTAGTCTATTACTAAAATAAGCTTAAGAAATATAAGCTTTATAGCCTGTTACAACTCTTACAGCTACTAACAGAACTATAAAGCAGTATAATAATAAACTTTATAGTAAAACTTCTAAAATTATTAATACTAAAATTAGCTTAACTTTGCAACACTATTTTAGTAATTGTTAATTAATTAACTCAAGTAGCAAAGTTGATACTAATAGAAAAAGCTATTATAGTAAACAGCTACGCGTATAAAGTTATAAGAGTACTAGTGTTAAAGCATAAAATACTTAAAAAGTTTATCACTAATTATAACAAACTATTTATGTTTAAATATTGAAACCCGTTCCTAGCAAAATTAAGTATAAAGAAAAAGCTATTAACTAGCTTGTACCTTAAAATAGATAGCTAAACAGAATAAACAAACTAGACACTAGAATAGTATTTCAAGATGTATGCTAATAAGCTGTAAGACAACTAGATTAAACTCTTGCTAACAGCACAATTAGCCTATAACAGCATAAAGTTAGCAACTATAAAGCACTTGATACACTACGCAAACTACAGATATAAGCTAGCTACTTATTAAAATCTTAAGAATATTAAAAGTATTATAGTAGATATAGACAACAAAGCCTGCTTAACATGAAAGCTATACAAAGAATTAAGCAAGAACATAGCTTACAAAAACTTTATAACAGCTAAAGCAGCTAATATCTAAAAGTTAAAGAACTAACTTTTTTTTAAAAAAAAAGCTTTTCTGTTATAACAAAACTTAAAAATTAAGCAACTAAGCAAGAAACTGAATAACTTTTTAGTAGAACTATTTAAATTTTTAAAAGAAATAAGCAATATAAACGACAAACTTTCATTGCTACTAAGCATGCACGTTTACTCTATTTTTTTATAAAAACTTTTAGAAAGAGCACTAAATGCTTAGCTAGCTACTAAGATAAAGCTTAAAGACAACAAGTACAAAGTTAAAAAAAATTAAAAACCTGCAGAAAATTAGTTGTAAGTAAAAATACTTAGTTAAGTAGTAAAAATAGCTAAAAAGCTAGAACACTTAAAAACTAAAGAAAGATTTAATAAAATGCAAGTTACAGATACTTAAGTACTATTATAAACACCTAAAGAAGAAAAGACTAAGTTCTTAAGAAAAAGGAAGTAATTAGAAAAAAGACTAAAGAAAGTGTTAGCCTATAACTAGCCTAACTTAGTTAACAGTCTAGGTAGTAATAGTTTAGTTGTTAGAAAGTTTGTACTAGAGGTAGAGTTCTTCTTAGCTTACTCTTTTGCATAATTTTAGAGACTTAAGAATGCGTAATTATAATTAGCATAAAAGCGCTGTAGAGCTTTAGTCTTAGCAACCTCTGAGTAAAGCTAAGCAACCTCTACTTTAGCACAAAACAGTACTAGCTGCTTTTTTTTGCTTTTTAGCCTCTACCTTCTCCTACACTTTTTTAAAAATAAACAAACTACATTTTGCCTTTATAAAAATATAACTAGCACAACAACTAGTTATAGTATTAACAAAATAATAAAAATTCTTCTCTTTACAGTACTTAGAACAAAACGTTATCTTTTTTTCTTACTAATAAACGTAATTAGCTTAGGCCTAATACTATTAAGTTAAGTTAGTTAAGCAGACATAATAGGACAACAGAACTTTAGGCATAGTTAAGAAGGCGTAAAAGAAAAAGAGCATATAATATAATAAGCGTACTAAGACTTTCTATACAGCTAGCAATCTAACATGCAGCACAGAAAAACAATAATTTAGAGTATTAAAATAATATACCTAAAAAGAGAGATAATATTACAAGTAACAGAAAGGATTCTCTCTTTAATATAGAAGGTAGGTTAAAAGTTAACTACACATACACTAAAAGGCAATAATCTGAATAGAGCGCAGGAATTACATAATTAGCATTCTGCTAAGACAAGACCTTTAGGAAGCTACTGCTTAAAAAGAGGCTAATGCCCTCCTTAACCTCCCTTTTAGATAGGAGGCACAGAAAAACACAAAACAAAAGTAGTAAGTATGAAAATGTATTAAATCTTATTATTACACTTGTTATAGTTAACTTAAGTAGTTTATCTTTTACACAAATTGTTAACTAGTTATTTTATTATTTATAAAACTAGTATTGCTTACCTTTCGTTAATATTAATAACTTTTTTTTACTTAAAATATCTTTATAATACCTTATAGACTACTGCATACATCAGCCTTGCCTTAACACAGACTAAGTCTAGATAAGTATAGACTATCCCCGTGTAAGGACATAGCCTCTATCTACTTACTACTACATATTTTATAGCTAGCTTTGAGGTATGTAGCTAGAGATAGAGGCCTGCCTTACTACTTGGCAAGCACTAGTACTAGCTAGGCTTAGCACTAGGCTTAGCGCCTACTACGCTAGCACTAGCCCCTTTTCTCTACTATATAGCTGCCTGCACACTTAGCTTCTTCTAGGTCTATGTCTGCTATTCTCTACTCTAAATATAAGCTATCTTTTAACTAGCCTTCCTTTTGTGCGTAAAGTCTGCTTTACATAATAACAGACCTGTAAGCAAAAAGCTTGCTGCAGGCTTTAAGCCTAGATAAAAACAAGTAGTCTTTACTTGTTCTTAGTTGTTGTACAGAACTACAGCTTTAGTAACTAGCTCTTAATTTAAGTCTAGCGCCTTTAAACAATAAGTTGCTACTAAAATTACTAAATTGCTAATGTTTTTAAAGGGCTCTTACTGCTAGCGCAGGTAAAATTTAGACTTTATCTACGTAGTAATTAGCTTGCTACAGAATAGCCTTTTGCTACTTAACAGCCTAAAGTATTACAGCTATTGCTATACTTGCCTATTGCGCACACATTTAGTAATTAGGACAAAATACGTCTTAAAAATAGAAATTTTAGAAAAAAAGTATGCTAAAGACAAGAAAATTTTACTTACTATAAAGTCCCTGCGCACTTATTTAAATCTTATTTACGCAGTAGATTGCTTACTACAGAATAGCCTTTGCTACCTAACAGCCTAAAGTATTACAGCTATTGCTATGCTTACCTACTTTTAAAAAGATTTTATTTAGAACAGGCCTTGCGCTATTTAGAGCGCGTTTTTTATTACTGCTCTAAAAAATTTTGCGCATACATCTAGTAACTAAGACAAAGTATATTATAAGTAACAATAATTTTAAAAAAAAGTATGCTAGTGTAAGGGGTAGTTTCAGGCAATAGTACTTGCTTCACACCACAGAGGATAGTAAGAGATAGCTCTAGAATAATAACGTGTGTAGATTTTAAGTAATAATACCTACTAGTATTCCCGCAAGTGAGGAGCCCCTTATAAGCATAATTAAAAGTGGGCGAGCGAACAATAAGCGAGCTTAGCAGATCTAGCCAACACACAACTATCTATAACAGAGCCTCCCCCTCTAGTCTAGCGCCCTAATAGCCTTAAATTAGAACTCCTAAACTAGTGTATATAGATAGTTTAACAAGGAGCGTGTCTTACGCTCGACTTATGTGCGCTTAAGACGCGTATTATACGCAAATTAAATATGTAGTAAGCTCTAAGCTTAAGTCTTTATAGCGTTGTTGTAGTAACTTTTAAATTTATTGTTAGTTTCCTAAAAATGTTAAAAGTAAAAGTAAAAGTGTATAGTTATTATAAGTAGTTTATACAAAGTAATATTTGCTGCAGTAATAAAGAATTTTTTTTAGTATATCTTTTATAATTCTTATCTTACTTAATATACTTAACTTACAACATTAGCGCACTTATTATATACTTTAATAATAAGCTCTAATTTTTATTATAGTCTACTATCTAAATTTTAAGTATATTAAAAAGTTTTACTTATAAGATGTTTAGCTGTACAAGTTAAGCTTGCTTGAAAAAATTACTAATTTTATTACTTTATATGTAACATGTTTACACTACATATAGAATATTACTAAATAAAAAAAAACTTATAAAAAAACTAAGTATTATTATTATTACTATTCTGCTAAGAGCAATTATAGTAGTTGCACTAAAGTAAGTTTTTTTAAGTATTAACTGCGCCTTAGCTAATCTAAACAAGTTTTTTAAGCACTTAATAAGTATTTAAATTGTTTATATTAAATTTATACTTATCTTAATACTGTAGTTACTAATGCTGCTATTTTAAGAACTAACTTTACTATTATTACTACTAGTGTTAAGCTTATGCGCTGCTAGCGCTAATTTAACTTTAAGCTATCTAACTACTACTATATTACTGCGTATACTAGTACTTTTTTAGAAGTTCTTACTTAGGTGCTAACAACCTTACTTTATTATTTAAGCTTAATTTTAGTAGAGTAGTACTATATAGCAGCTACTCTTAAATTAATTGCTAGTTATACAGCTAGGATTGCTAGCCCTACTAATAATAATAAAGATAATAATAAGAGCTTAAGTAATAATAACGTTCTACTACTAAGGTGCTGTTAGAGCGCAAGTGGCTCGCATAACAGTAGTGCTAAAAGTAGTAGTAATAGTAAGATTAGCAGTAGTAATAAGAAGATTTTTAATAATAAGTAAAAGTAGGTTGTTTTTTATACTTATAATTTTATTCTTTTTACATACTTAATTTTATGCCTTATAGGCGTAGCTATAGTGTTTAGTATACTCTTTTAGTGTACTTTTAACGTAATAATTTTTATTTATACTTATACTCTTTAATTAGTTCTTTTATATTCTTAAACTGCGATGCTAAAGTCTAGGTATTTTATAATTTATAACAACTTTTTTATTACAACTAATATTCTAGTTTACTAATTTTAATTTATTCTTTTATTATTTTTTTAACTTTCTCGATTTCTTTGCCTTTAAAGCTAATTTTTAGTGCTTAAGTATAGTCTTCTTAACTACTACGCAATTCCTATTATTCTAGTAAAGAAATGTAGAAAATATTTTAAATATAATAGTAAGGTAGTAGCTAAAGGTAGTAAGCTTACGTTCTAACTACTCTTTACACTTAAAATAGTTTTATAAACTTGCTAGAAAGCTTCTTACTAAGTTAGTAGGCTAAGTTAACGTTTTTTGTGCTAAGGCAAACTCAGTTTTTTAAGTAAAAAATTTTTAGTTTATATTTTTTATTATAGTATTAGCGTTAGTATTCTTATACTGCTAAAAAGTGTTCTTTCACTGTTATACGCGCGCTGTGCATACGCTGCACTCTATTTATAGCATCTAGTACCTCCTCTTCTAGCCTGCTGTCCTTAGAAAGTAATATAAGTAATAAGTATTTGCTATATACTACTTAAAAAGGTGTTGTCTTTATTAATTTATAAATAGAGTTGTTGTATGCAAATTATATAGTTAGTAAAAGTAATACTTAATTATTTTGTTTTTTTAAGGCAAACGTTCTTAAGTTCTACTCTATTATCTAGTTTTAGTAATTAGTTTGCCTATCTGTCTATAGGTAGAAGGCTGTGCTTAGCCTACGCTTTACATATAATTAGTAGCATATTTCTGTCTAAAACGCTAAAGTAAAAATTAAACTATAATTAGATATAATACTTTTTTAGATTCTGTATTTTAAAACAATATGTTTGAAGTAAGCCTTTATAAACTATTTTATATTTTACGTTTTCAATATAAGTATATAAATTGCTATTTTTAAAAAGTAGTTAATAATTACAAGAATTATATTAAATATATAACTTAAACTATTATTTTTCGCTAGTAGCATTTTTAGAATTAAATTAAGGCTTACTTTTTTAAATTCTTTATTAGAGACTAGTAATAGTAATAACTAACTATATTTGCTATGCTTTAAAGCTTTACTTCTTTAGTATACTATGTAGGTTTTTACGTAATTCTAAATATTGTAGCTAAGCTCTAGCTAGTGATATAGCTTACTAATAAGCTTATGTATTTAACGTGTGCTAAAATAACCTGCTATGCGCATATTATAATTTTATAATAAAATCTCCTACTTAATAGCTTATTTTAGTAAAACATAAATTCTACTTTTATATTTTAGAACTTCTTTATTGTTAACATGCTATACTTACGCGCTGCTGCTGTTTTAAGTATATATTATTTATATAAAGTTTACAACCTACTGTATAGCAAAAGCATCTTTTTATTATAACTAGCGCAGTTTATTTATTAGAGCTTCTAACTTTACTATTATAAGTTTGCTACTAACTAATACTCTAGCTAGAGAGCGTAGTACGCATAGTGTATACTTTATAGCACTAGTAGTTTAGATACCCTTTATTCTATAAATGGTAGCTACATGCGTTTTATATACGCTTTCCTAGCTATACTAAGTTGTAAAACTTTTTATTCTACTATGCTCTACTCTTACTAGAAGTTTCTTTTATAGTATAAGTAATAGTTAAGTTAATAATAAGTTTTTTTATTTATAATTTGCTTTTCTTAATATTTTGTCTATAGGGTTTATACGCCCTAGGTAGTATTTAACATTAAAATAAGAGGGTAGCTGCTTTTCACTTTTTTTGGAAACCCCATTTTGACTACAACAACAACCACCACCTTTGACACCTTAAAAATAAACATTAAAATAAAAAGCCCTTAAATACAAAGCTTAGCATGCTTAATACTAGTTTAGCTTTTATACAGCGCGTATAAAGCGCAAGTTATTATAATTAGTTAATACTTAAATAGTATGTTAAGCGCCTTCTAGGTAGTACTGCTATTTCTTAAAACTTATATAATAGCTAAAAGTTTCAAGTTATATACTTTATAGTTTAGCTTAGCGTTTAATAGTTTTTATAAGTAGAACGCAATAAGACGCTACTTTTTGTTTTTAAATAGTTAAGACAATATGCCTAATATAGTAAAAGTTAAACTATTTATTTTATAATTAAATATACGTATATCTTTAAATTAATATAAGATAAATATATAAAAAAAGCGTTGCTTTAGCCTTATAAAGGCAGCATGTGTATCCTTATTCTAGTAGAATGCCTATTTCTTTTTTAAGATATTTATAAGAGGTGCTATTTTTATAGTATAGTTTTTAATGAAATATTAATAAAATTTTATAAATTCTAGGAAGAACTGCAGCTCCTTAATACTAGTAGGTGTAGGCTATTACTTAATAGTAGCAACGTGTGCTAAATCTACACAAATACTACTTCTTATAATAAGAAATTTTAGAAAATAAACTTTGTTTAAAGCAAATATACATTGTTTAAAATTTACGTATAACTTTACTTTTTATAAAGAGTTAAGTACAGCGCGTATAGTACGCTAGTGTAGCACAATATTATTATTATAAGTATAAATAAGAATATTATTTAAATAAACTACGTAAGTATAATCTAAGTACCTTTTTAAAGCTTTATTAATATAAGCTTAAAAACTTACTAGGGCATTTATAAGCCTAAAAGGTATAACAAGATATTTAAAATGTCTATATTATATTCTAAAAGCAGTCTTCTACTTATCTCCTGCCTTAATCCTTAGATAATAGTAGGCGTCTTTAAAATCTAGTGTAGTGTAGTAACATGCGCCTAATAGGCAGTCTATTATTTCTCTAATTAAAGGAAGTAGGCAATAATTTTTTATTATAATAATGTTAAGACTCTAATAATTTATATAAAGGTAAAAAGTCCTATTTTTTTTAAGTATAAATAATATTAAAGCGCCTGCAGGGCTAGTGCTGTAGCAAATTCTTTTTTTTTGTACTTTTTTAATATATTTATAAAGCACTTAAAGCTAATAAAAAGAAAAAGTATAAAAGAGCTTATAAAAAGGTTCTTTTCTTTATTAAATAAAAATTATATAATTTAAGCTTTTTAATTGAAAAAAGATTTCAGTAGCTTTATTATTAAAAATATTAGCATAATTTTATAATATATTAAGTATACGCTGTACTTACGCTGTAAATACGTTTAGTATATATGCCTTAGGCTTAATGTTTACGCTATTACTTTAAAGTACTTTTAAAAAGTAAGCTTTTAACTTTATAAGTCTTGCGTTTTTTAAGAATACTTTAGTAGCTACTAAGTTAATATTTACTTTTATATATTTCTAACGCTACATCTGCTTTCTGTAGTTGATATAAATACTCTTCTAACTTAAGAAGAAATTACTAAGCAATAATAATGCGCTTTTTTTATTTACTTTATATGCAGTAACTTTAATAATATATTTTGTACTATTATTATTTATTAAGCGTAGCTAGAGCTTGTATACTGCATATATATTTTATCTTTAAAGCTTAATTTAACTTAGGCAAAGAAGTTCTATATTTTTAATAAGTTTTAGATTTATTTCTACAGCTATTTTTTAACTGATAAAACTAATATCTACTTATAAGTTTAAAATAACTTTAAGTTTTTTTTTTACTATAGTTACTAAACGTGCGTAGTATACGCGCTGTATACATATTAAAATATTTATTAGCACGCGCTTTACTAACTTTAAGTTTATAGCAAGGCTTAACTTTTCCTTATTTAGTTTATATTAACTAAGACTCTATTAGAGTTGCTACTTTAGTACTTATTAGCGTAGTATTTTTTTTTTCTAGTACTTAAAGTATTTAATATTATTACTGTTTTTATACTTTTTAGGTGCGTTTAGTATAGTAGCTAAAAAAAAGTATATTTTTTTTATTTTGTAAAAGTGCTTTAGTAAAGTAAATTATATATAATAAGTGCTTTACGCAAATTTTATTCAAGTATAAATTTAAGCTTAATAAAGTTTTTTTAGTTATAAAAATTTAATAGTAGTTAGTAATTACGTGCTATAGTTTAAGCTTAACTTTTACAAATAAGTATTAGACTCTTTATACCTTAGTATATATTAAAAGTTAATTTTTAAAGATATTAAAATAAGTTATAAATAATTAAATAGTTTAGGTTTTCTGCTATATAGCATGCGCATGCGTAGTTACTACTTTAAAGCTATAATTAATAAAGTTTAAAAGTAAGTTAAATATATATTACTTAAAGTAGTTTTATAATAGCACTTTTTTTTTACTTTAAAAAAACGCTTATAGTAAGTATACTAAAGCTTTTAATAGTTTACTTTAAAATACTATATTACTTAAATTACTTTATTATTATTTCTTTTCAATTTTTATAATAGTAGCTAAAACACTACTTTATAAAAATAGGTAAAGTTATAATATTTTTTAAAAGTTTTACTTTAGTATTTAGCTAAGTCTTTAAGTTTTAACGCGTATTATATATGTATAATAAGTATTACTTTTAGTACATTTTACGCGCAGGATAATATAGTTAGTAGTATTAGTATATTTAAGATTCTTCCTTATTTAACCCTTTCTAGCTATGCTACTTCTTCTTCTAACTTTTATAATTATTATAATAATTAAAGTTTATTGCGTTGCTTCTTTGCAGCGTAAATGCGCTCCTTAAGTATTATAGGTACGTTCTAAGTATGCTTTCTAAGCTTTTTAAGCGTTGTAGGCCTTAATAAAGTTTAAAAGAAATTAGAGAGTTTAAATGTAGTAGAGCTCTAGCTTTTTTAATTACTTTAAGTGTTAGATTACGTTACGGGAGCTATCTCTAGACTATTAGCTTATAGGAGGAGGTATTATTCTATAAGAGGTGGTTTTAGGCAATAATACTTGCTTTACACTACAGAGGATAGTAAGAGATAGCTCTAGAATAATAACGTGTGTATATTTTAAGTAATAATACCTACTGGTATTCCCGCAGGTGAGGAGCCCCTTATAAGCACAATTAAAAGTGGGCGAGCGAACGATAAGCGAGCTTAGCAGATCCAGCTAACACACAACCATCCGTGATAGCTAGAGGCAAGAAATTTTACTTACTACAAAGTTCCTGCGCACAGATTAAGCACAAGATTAACAAATTAGCAAAATAGTACGTTACAAAGACTAGGAATATTTGCTTTTACTTAGAATTACGCTACTTAATCTGCAGTTTAAAATTCTGCGCACTAAATGTTTATTTCTTTTTTAACTTTGCACTTAAATAGATTAACTGTGCTCTATTATAAGTATTCTTTTCTTCAAACTTAACAAAACTAAAAATAGCTAATCTAAATAATAAAAAGAATATTTAGAACTGACTGTTAACACTATATACAGCGCGACGCTGTTAATTTAGAGCAATAGTTAAACAGATAATATGCTTAATGTTTTAAGCTGCTACTTAAAACTCTAATTGCTTTTTTAATATCTAGGCTAACACTAGTTCTAACACTAATATAAAGAAACTACTACTAACCGCTAAATCTAATTTAGGCGCGCTCTTTAGTTAGCCTCTATATTATGTTAGTATAAAAACTAACTAAGTTACCGTAGTCTGCCCTCTTAAGAAGCTATCTAGAAAAACGACGTTTAACATAATTCTAGATTTTCCTTCTCCCTACTAAGCAGCTACTATAGACAAGAACAATAACTATTAAGCTACATTAAATAGACTAAATCTTAATACATTTTTCTTTATGCCGGGCACCTTTAAGTGTACAGACAAACAGGCTATAAGCACTACTAACTTTCTTTAACTAGATAACGTATTACTGCTAGTAAAACTAGACGCGCTCTAGCTGCTGCACTAAAAACGCTAATATATAAACTATATGCGTTAGGTTATTAAGCAAGGAAAACAAGATATATTAATAAACTTATAAATTTTTTACAATGCCTGCTTTACTAAACTACTTATAACTGTAATATTAACTAACTTTTTTAAACTTTTTTATAACAAACTTGCTAGTATAGCAGCTAGATTTTACTTTACTATGTTTACTATAGTAAAGAACAAGCTAAACACATAAAAAAATGCTTAGGTTTAACACAAGCATTTTATAAATAAGTAACTTATATAAAACAAAGTAGTAGATAATTAATAGGCATAAAAGAACTAGTTTTTAGCTATCTGTAATTAACTTACAGACGTCTAGAACTAGTTATATATAGCTTAATGCAATGCACTACTAAACGTAGAATAAACTAGTAACTTAGATACTTTACTTTTACGCCCTGTTGTCTTTACGTTTATAGACCTAGTTATTATAAATAAGCCTATTACTATTTTAGATTGCAATAGCCCTTAATTGCAAACACGCTTAAACAACTTTAGTCACTAGTTATACTACCCCCTATATTTTACTACTAATAATAATTTATTTATTATAGTTAAGGGCGACGTAGTTTTTATTTTATATAAGCTCTAAGAACTTAAGTATATGCTTAACATAATGTTATAATTAAAAAATATTAAGAATTATAATGCTACAAAGCTACGTACTTTTAAAAAAAGCATAAAAGCACTTGATAAATTTGTCTAATTTCTTTTTAGCTACTAGCATGCTAAAGGTAAACATTTGTAGCACTTAGCTTAGTGCATTTAGTCTCTCTTTGCCTATACTTTAGAAGCTGCTAGGAACACCTTGTTTAAGGAAATCCTGTTTTTAGTTACTAATACAAAACAAAGATAGAATGCTTTATAGCACTTTTCAAAATTGAAGGTAACTTAAATTTTTATGCTATAAATATAGCAACTATAAACACGCTAGTATACTCTTATGTTGTAAAGGACATAAAGTCTAACTAAGAAGCTTAAGTACACTTTAAAGTTAAGTTTTGCCTTATTGCTAATAAGCTTAATATTCTATACTTTTTACGTAGCATTAAGCTTATGCAAAAGCTTTCTAAACAACATTTAGCTAGCCTAAATATATTAAATTACTCTTTGTAAGACGCAATTGAATTCTTTAAACTCTTACTTAATATCTTATTATATATAAACAATTATAACACGACCTAGCTAGACAGCTACTTAGCCTAATAAGCTTAACGCAGTTATAACAAACCTAATGCTAGTTTAAATATTACCTTTTTAGCAAATGCTGGGTCTAAAGATGTGTTAATACTGCGCAGTATAGGCCGCTCTAAGCAAAGCAAGACATTATTTAAAAGGCTTTAATCTTTTAAGCCTCTAACTAATAACCTAAACTGTTTTTATTATAAAAAACTTAAATAAATTGCCTATAACTACCTTAAGAAGCTAGATTCTTCTAAAGCAGACATTGTTTATTAACGTTACGTCTATATATACGTAGAAGATAAATTTAACTTAGAATTTAAACAATACTACTAGGCTAAAGATTTTCTAACTTTAATAAATTAGAAAATTAAAAACTCTAAAGAATAGGCCACCTTTTAGAGAAAATTAAAAGCTATAGTTATAATACTTAGCTAATTCTTTTTTAAGTATAATAAATTCTAAGTCTAACACATTGCTCTAAAGAGTCTAAAATTCAATAAAAAACTGTTGCTATAAGGAAAAGACCTTGTCTAATTTTCTTTCTACATGTACGTTAGTTTCAACTACACAGTTCTACATAGCTACAAAAATTAAATAATAATAGTATAAAGAGCAACTTTATGTTACAACAATTCTTAAATTAAACTTATGCCTTTAAACTAATTCTACTTGTGTAACTAATTCTTTACAAAGGCTATAATATATAAGCTATAGAACTAATAACTTATTGTATTAAGTTTTGTCTTAAAATAAATACTTATATTAAGTAAATAATAGCCTACGTAGTAAAGACCTACGTAGATTTTAATCTTGCACTTAAATTTAAGTAGCGCAAACTCTACTAGCCTAATCTTAATTACTATAAAGGCATAATTAAGTTCTCTAATTAGTACTGTTGACTTAATTGTTAGCTTAAAGATACTGTGCTGAAGGTAGTCTGCAGCAGGCGTAAATAAATAAAAGATAAACCTTTTAAATACAACTATATTAATAACTAAAGTTTAGAAGCACAAACTCTTGCTAACTCCTACTTAAGTAGTACTGCTAGACAGAATAATAAACTAGAACTTGTAAGAATAGGCGTCCTAGGCAAGCAATATATAATTCTTTACTATAATCTTTAAACTAGGCAAGTTTCTTTTAATAAAGTTAAAAAAAAAGTGTCTACTCCTCTGCCTAAGCCTACTAATAAACTACTAGTTAAAATTAAGATAGTTTTTTATTGCGCTATTTATATGTACGCAAAGAAATAGAAATTTAATATTTGCCCTATTACTACGCGTGGCAAACAACCTGCCTAGTTTTAATAAGTAGCTATAGATAAAGACTTTGCAAAGTTTATAAATAAACTTAAAGAAGTTACTTTTAAGAATATCCTAACACTAGAACTGTATAAGAAATACGCTAATTATATCTTAGTGTTTAATAAAAAAGTAGCGTCTAAATTGCTAGAGAATTTAAAACACAACTATAAGATTAAACTAACTCTAAGCGCAAAGATTCTAAATTATTGTCTTAACTATTTCTAAGGTAACAAGAAGAGGCTATTACTATCTATGTTTACAAAATAGAAGAACGTAGATTTACTAAATAATACAACTTACTAGCGCAAAACTTACTTTTAATTGTAGCTAAGCTAAATAAAGGTATTTGTGTCTGCGTAGAACTCTGTAACTTTTACAAGGCTATAATTAAAAGTTACTATTAAATTTTTTTTTCTGCAAAACGTTAGCTAAACTTAACAAAGCTACTATATTTTTTAAGTTTAATATTATTTATGCATTTTATTAGATTTATATAAAATTAGGTTCTAAATAGCTTACTGTATTTACTACTTAGTAAGGCATTAATAAGTATAAAGTTATGCTGTTTAGACTATATAATACCCTAGCTTCTTTTTAGCACGCTATTAACAGTACACTTTTTAAATATCTTAAATAGTTTTGTACTACATATTTAGATAATATTTTAGTTTTCTTGCAAATAGAAAAAGAACATATTAAGTAAGTTAGACTTATTTTAGCCTAGCTAAAGGCTAAAAGATTCTACGTAGACCTTAAAAAGTATAAATTTTACAAAACTAGTGTTAAATTTTTAAGTATAGTTATTACTAATAAAGGTATTAAAATAGACTTAGCTAAAGTTTCTGCAATTTGTAAATAAAAGACACTTTAACACACAAAAGAACTGCTAGCTTTTTTAAGCTATATGGGCTTTTATTAATAATTTATTGAAAGCTACTTGTTTATTGCTTTTTTTTAAAAAAAAAACGTATAAAGGCTAAAGTCTTTCTTCACAAAAAGCTTAGTAAAAACAGACGTACTGTCTATAAAGACCTGTAGTAGGACAACAAATGCTAAAAAGCTTTTAATACACTTAAAGCTACTTTTTACAAAAGTCTTATATTAATGCACTTTAACTTTACTAAACTAATTTACATTTTTATAGACGCTTTAGCCTAGGCTACTAGCAGTGTAATAAAGCAACTCAATACGCAAAACATCTTTTAGCTAATTGTATTTTTTTTAAAAAGCACTCTGCTGCAGAATACAACTATAATATCTATAATTTAGAACTTATAAGGATTATGTAGGCATTTAAAAAATAGAAACTTACACTAATAAAATTAAGTATTTTATTTATATTATCTTAGACTACAAAAACTTAGAGACATTCATGTTAAACAAAACGCTTACTAAATGTTAAGCTTAATAGTTAATTTTTTTTATTTTAGTTTAACTTTAAAATTATCTATAGCTTTAGAACTAATAATAGTAAAGCTAATGCCGTTAGCTAAGGACTACAGGACGTTTTATTAGATCTAGACAACTCTTAACACGCGCTAAACACAGTTATTCTAAGTCTAAAGATATTATTCTTTAGTAGAAAACTTGCTATTGCAACAGCTTTACAAGCTTTTACCTTAGCTAGTAAAAATATAAATGCTATTACACTAGAATAATAACATGTACTAAGAACTGCTTTTGCTTACAACAACAAAAATGCTAATTATAAAGACCTACTTCTACCAGAAGTTAATGCTAATTTGACTTTGCCTGCTTCTAAATAAGACTCTTAACTTACAGAAAAGCTACTAAATAAAGCTTACTCCAATAATAAAATAGCTAAAAAGGCGTTTTAAGCTATTAACTCTTATAAGACTAGGCTATTTAAATAGTTTGATAAGCACAGATACTATTTTAGTACTGCTAATATTACTTTTGTAAAAACAAGATTAAGCTGTTGTTTATTTATTAATAAGACTAGACTTTATATCTCTACTAATGCATAACTCTAGCGCTGGATCTTTAATCTCTGTTATAACTTCAAAATTACAGGTTACAAGAGACTTTAACTTACTCTTTATCTAATGTATAATTGTTACTACTAGCTTAAGATAAGTTAGTTTATTGCAAAATACTGCAAAGCCTGTAAAGTATACAAACAGACAAAGTCTCTATAAAATAACAGACACGGCTATCCGCAACTACTACCTCTTCTGTACTAACAGTATTTAGACCTTACTATAGATTTTATACAATATCTTTTTCTTTCTAGAATAAACAGTAAAAAGTTTTATAATATCTTAGTTATTGTAGATTATCTTACTAAGAGACGCTACTTTTACTTAACTTATAGACGTACTGCAGTAGAAGCCTTTAAATGTTTTATAAACGTGTTTAAGCACTATAGCTTACTTATAAACATTGTATCTAATTGCAGCACTAATTTTATTGTCTTATTTTAGAAGAATATTTGCTAGCAGCTAAATATTAAGTGTATACTGTCTACAGCCTACTACCTAAAGACAGATAAATAAATTGAATAACTAAATTAGTTACTAAAAATATACTTACGCTAATAGATTAACTATGCGTAGAGTAATTAGGCTTTATAGTTGCATATTACTAAATTTTAAGTTAATAATAGTATTAACTTTAGCATAGGCATAACTCTGTTCTTTGCTAACCTTAAGTATTACCTTTGCAGCAGATTTTAATTTTATAAACATATAAATGCTAATTTGCTATATCTAGCCTGTAACTAAACTATATAAGTAAAAGAAATAATAAACTTATATGCAGATTTAGTTACGCATTTAAAAAAGCAACTTTAATAAGCCTAGTAAGAGTAAGTAGCTTAAGCTAATACAATATGTTATGCTATGCTACTATATAATATTAAAGATTAATTTTACATTTTAATAATAAACTAAAGTACTTTACAATAATTAAAAAAGCTTATAAACTACTAGGCTGGCCTTTACTTAGTAACAAGAGTTATTTATAAAAAACGTGCCTATAAACTAGACTTACCTGCAGAAATAATTTGCAACAGCACATTTCTAGTATTCTATTTTTAACTTTTACAACTAGCAACTACTAAGGGCTTGCCTAATTAAGCACTAGCTTAACTAGTGCTAGTAGAAGTTGTAGACAGCAATAATAATACCTACACAGAATAGCTTGTACATAAATTTATTAACGTTGCTTTTCTAGAAATAAGCAAGATTAAAGAACGCTAGGCATACAAGATTAATTAAACAGATTCTTTAAAGCCTACTTAGCATAACGCTAAAACCTACCTTAATTATTATAATGCTAAACTCTTTTACTAGAAATACTTTAACAAGCCTACTTCTTTATATCTTGCTATAACTTTTAATTAGACCTCTTTTTTTAAGGACGCAAGCAATAGACAAAATAGATATGCTAGCACTAATAAAGACTTAGTGTAAAAGCTTTAAAAGCCTACGTATGTAATAGTAAAAGCTGCTAAAAGAAACACTTAAACTGCTAATCTTTACGCTGTTAATGCCTGCCTTACTGCAATTATTAATAAGCGCTGCAGTTAGTTATTAACAAAGTGTATAAGTTATACTTACAATAGCAAACCTCTTTAAAGTTAGTAACCAAAAGATACCTTCTTTTATATAGTATAGGAACACTGTTTAGCTTAAATTTCGCGCTGCAGAGTTAAAGTAGCAGAAAACAGCTTGAAGATGCGTTTTTTTGTATAAGAAACTGTTCAGGCATGCGCAGCCTTATACAAACTATAAAGCAGATTTAAAAAATTACAAAGTTTAGTAGTTTATATAGAGCTTCTTTTTTTTTCTTTTTCTTTTAAATTATAATTTTTTTTCTATTTTCCTTTGTATTAGCAACTGTAGCTAGAGAACTAGCTACCTCTTTTTTTAGAGAAAGGGCACATGTAAGGACATAGCCTCTATCTACTTACTACAATATATCTTATAGCTAGCTTTAAGGTATGTAGCTAGAGATAGAGGCCTGCCTAACTACTTAGCAAGCACTAGTACTAGCTAAGCGTAGCACTAGGCTTAGCGCCCACCACGCTAGCACTAGCCCCTCTTCTCTACTATATTTGTTTTTAAGGTATTAAAGGTGGTGGTTGTTGTTGTAGACAAAATAAGGTTTTTAAAAAACTGAAAAGCAGCTACCCTCTACTAATTAGTTGCAAAAGTCAAAGAAAAAAAAATTGTGTGTAGTTAACAAGATTTAAACAGTAAGTAGATAAGGTCTACGCGCTAAGCGAGCGCTTAGAGCAGAAAAGCTTAAACTACTTAGCAAAATTAGAGTTAAAAAATTTGCTAAATATACTAAAAACAACACTAATTAAAACGTGTTTAACAGCAATTGCTAGCCTATAGCTAGTAACAAGATTGCAATAGAGATAAAGGAGGAAGGTAAAAACACATACGTTACAGTAGTAGGAGCTTACAATACTTCTTTATAAAAGCTCCCTGCCTGCTGCTTCTTACCTTTAGAATTTTCTATACTAAATAGTACTGTATACAAACAACTTGCATATAAATAATATAATACTTAAACTATTCTTCTTTTACTAATAGCTTATATTAAGTAAAGTTAGACTTTACTAAGTTACTATACTAGAAGCTATAGTAGTAGATTACAAAGCTAGCGTTTACTTTTATTAAGTAGCTACCTTTATTAGTTAAAAAAAAAGCTAGTAGTAATAGCCTTTGTAGTAGTTAAGTTAGTGTAGAGGTTAGAATATAACTATAGTTAAGACATTTTTAATGCATTTAGTGTTATAAATATTAAAGTTATAATAAGGACTATAAAAGGCTAGTTTAGCTAATACACTATATATACTATATATATTAATAGTTTAAGTATAGTAAAAGTATATTACTTTAGCAATTTCTTTTTACGCTAATATAACTTTAGTAAAAAAACTTAAAAATAGCTTTATAAAAAGCAAAAACGTGTTAAGATAGCTATTAAGTAGCTAAAATAAACTAATAAGTAAGAGGATTTTATAAAACGCTTTTAAAAATAAGAGAGCTGTATATAAATAGTAATACTATAATTGTTTATTTATATCTAAAAATAGGCACTAAACGCTGTAACTGCAATACTGCTAAAATAGCAATAAAATAACAAAAGTTGCAGTTAGTAGTAAATAGTTAGCAGTAAATAGTTATTAGTTAAGATAGTTAGTTAGAGAGATATTGCGCATCTTTGTTTCTGTCTAAATATGCTAGAGTAACACACTAATTGCGTACCGGCAATGCTAAACAAGGGGGCATAAGCCTAGATACCTGTTGTTAGCAATAAATCTTATTTTACTAAAAATGTGTCTACAAAATGTTTAGTTACATTAAAAGGTTGTCTTAAAAGGCTGAAGCTACTTCTCTACTATATAGCTGCCCGCACACTTAGCCTCTTCTAGGTCTGTGTCTGCTATTCTCTACTCTAAATACAAGCTATCTTTTAACCAGCCTTCTTTCTGTGCGGGAAGTCTGCCTTACACCCTGTGAAACAAGTAGCTTTAAATGTTTAAAAATTTTAATTTTTAGCTATGTTATTAATGTTTAGAATGTTAGGACTTTAGAAATCTTTAATTACTAATTATAATTTCTAGGCCTCTTATTGGCCGGGCGATTAAAACGCCACGAAATCCACCGCCTGAAGTCCTACTGGTGGGCTATAATACGATTAGCGACATGGTGTAGGAAGGCGTCCGTTGCGACGCGCATTTTAGCAGTACGTTTAACCCTAGCCTATAGGTTAGAGTGACTGGATACATGTAACCCACCTCACATTCTGACAATTTTTGACTGAAGTCATCTGTGGATGGCATCTTTGGCTAGCAAGGAGACCCCTACCGTACGCTGCTATGTCGCACATTCTTCGCCGTAATGGTGGAGCGTATGAGCAGGGCCATGGAGCTCGATAGACTCTTGCAAAGTGGGCGTTGACAAATTTTATTTACGCATTTCGCATCTTTAGATGAGTGGTGAAATGTCAAAACCGTTGCGAGTGTGGCGCACGAGGCCGACTGCGGTCTAAATAACCGCGCGGCATTACAGTGCCCGTGCACCAGATGAGCACCATCGCCAGTTGAGCACCCCCAACAACTCAATATAGTCAACAAGATGAGGTTGTAGAGCTACCACAAATCGTAATAAAATTGCGCAAAGTTAGGATTATACTATATACAGGCCTACGAAAGTTTTGGCTTATTCAGAAATTTTTTTGGAGGGCGTTATCGGTCGTTGCCGTCGACTACGCGGTAGAGCAGCTCGTGCAACCCTTGCGGCTCCCACCACAGCTAGAGCAACACTACTACGCTTTTGACGCTTTGTAGCTGGCTTATGAGGTTTTGAAGCTTTGCGCTTACCTGATTGGGGCAATTGTATAGCTTTGGCAGCGTTGCGGAGGCTTCTACGATGCTCTCTTTCAGCTTTCTCTGCAGCCTTCCGCTTTCTAGTCTCCTCTTAACCCTTCTCCTGCTTAACACGGGCTGCTTTTTAAAGTTGAAGCTGGCAATTGTGAGCTGCCTTCTTGATCTTGGCTTGCTTAGCTTTTTAAAGCTTTTTAAGCTTGGCTTGTTGTTGTTGTTGTATCTTGTTATCCTGAACTTGTTTGACACTTGTTGGTGACTACTAAACAGCTCTACTATAATACTTAGGATGATCCTTAAGCTGTAGGGTATAGGATTTGGTTTCTCGCCTCTTCTTAATGGCTAGGGACTGCCTGAGGCCTCTGAGTTCGCTGTAGAGGAGTATATTTTAAGCTGCAAGGTGGTGTAAACTTTGTTGAAGCTTCCTGACGTCCTTGCTGTTCTGATCTTTTACCTCATGACGTACAATTGTCTTTAGCTTGAGCTAATCCTCCCTAGAGAGTACAGAGGTTGAACTGGCTTCTGAATCTGACCTCTCCTTGGCAAACTTGTTGAGTACAACGTCTAGGTTGGGTGGGTGTATCCTAGTTGCTTTAAAGGACCTCTTGATAAGGGGAGGTTTGAAAACCTTGGTCTAGGACCTCTAGAAGAGCGGGAAGAAGTCTCCTTTAGTTAGATTAAGTAACTCTTGGCTGTCTTAAAGGTATTGAGTTAATTTAGTTGAGTAAGCGTTCGCTAGAGGTTTAAATATTACTACATTAAGTGGTTGAAGTGTATGGGTAGCGTAAGGTGGGTATACAGCTAACAGGATCTTGTGGTTGTGGCAATAATTGATAAAGTCTATTGTAACATGAGATCTATGGCCGTTAAGGAGTAGTAATTAATACCTGGTTGAAGCATGCCGCCTGGTTTCTCTTTCAAACACCTTCTTAAGCTAATGCAACTTAATATTGTTGTTGCTTTAGCTAGAGGGTGATGACGTAGTAAATACTGAGTGGTTTCCTGCTTGTACAGCATTAACCTAGCTTGTTTGTATAGCTCTGTTGGCTGCCTTAAAGATAAGAGAAGGACTTAATACGCTGCCATCCAAACAAATACAAGCTACAACAGTGATCTACTTACTTAAGCTATCCTTAAGCGGTTAGCGTACCCCCTTTTTATTCTAACGTGCCTTGGAGAAGATACGCTTTGTTCTGCTAATCCTTCTAAGTTGAAACCCCTTTTTGTCCATATTAAATATATGGGAGGGTTGAACGTTGTACTCCTCTATCTTTTTAACTAGAAGCTTGAAATATAAGCTGTACTTAGCTCTTAAATTAGCGTTGCAACAAAGTTTGCTTATCCCCTTGCTGTGGGCAGAGATGAGATGGTTGGGGTGCCGGCAGATGAACCGGGAAACCTAGCTTTCTGAAACTAGCTTTCTAGCCAAATCTAAAGCAAAGCGTTGTATCATTTTATTTGTAGGTGGCAAACGTCGTTTGGTAAGCGTATTGATGTATTGTACAAGCTCCTTCTCGTGTTGTGGATGGAGGGAGAGGTTGCGCACGCCATAGGCCTCAGTTTCGCCGCGGTGTCGTCTTATCAACGTCATTCGTGCTACACTGAGTTATGACGCGTTGAAGTTTTGTTGTTGTGGTGGTGGGGGTGCTCAACTGGCGATGGTGCTCATCTGGTGCACGGGCACTGTAGGCTGCAGGATGTCTGCGTCCGTGATAAGAGTTGTATAAATTCAACAAGGAATCTCATAAGAGGGCACTATTCCCTCAACAAGAAGCTACTCATACCAGCGTCGGCATTGTCCCAAAAACCACTGAGAGTAAGCACTCGAGTATAGAAGCCACTTAGTGTCAATATACTGATAGATGTGTGCAGACTAACCCCCGGACACTCCGCAACTTCAACCTTGTACTCAGCCATCGATCCGACACCCAAATCAGCGAACCGTCTCAACAATGGCCTCCAACGTCGTGAAGTACCGCTTCCTAAGCACTGCTCAGGTCATACGTCTTCACAAGTCCTTGGTCATTAACGCCCCGCCCACTCAGCCGTCTTTATTAGAATCAGCAGTACAGTCGCCCATAAACATCAAGTACTATACCAACCAACAGGACGTATTCCAACTTGCAGCAAGCCTCTCCGAAAAGATTATAAAGAACCACGCCTTCCAAGATGGAAATAAACGCACAGCACTTATAGCAGCAGAGATGTTCTTGAGGATCAACGGGTACAAACTCCAAACAGTGCCCTTACAGCCTGACCAAACCCTAGAAAACGCACTTGTTGCGGTATGTACGAACGCGTGGACAGGCGAGCAACTGGGTCAATTCTATCAGCAGATTGCTACCGCGATCGAAGCGTGGACCCCTGAAATCATGGCGTATAGAAATGAGGCTACAGAGTATTAAGCGTTGGACTATGCTGGGTTTCCTTTTCGTTGGTCAGGACAATCTTTAGGTGGCTGTTTTCACATTTGAAGCCGTGACCTTCTTCGAGCAAAATCCCCTCCATGTTAAGACCCTCATTTGTTTGTTATGGAGAGGAAAAGTACACGATATGAATAGCAGCACAATCTGGTATTCATACCTAGCACTATGACCATTCTCATCCTCTAATAATTACATATCCTTTAACTTGTTGAGCGCCTCTCCGATGTCTGGTATTATAGTACTGGCAAGTTCCGCGAATTGGGCTGCCTTGTGTCAGCGTGCGCCAAATGAGAGTGCGAAGCCTTAGGCGAGGTACCATCTAGAGTTCCGTCTAAAGCGATCGTATGCATCACGCCATAAAGGTACAGCGTTGCTGAACTCGTATTCGCGGCGGACTGGCGGGGAAGCTGTTGAGGGATAACTAGGCGGGGGCGACTGGGCGATGAGTCTGAAAATTGGGATATTAGCAACAGCCAGACATCAGACGGCGGACGTTTACCAAGGGCGAAGTGTTGGGTGTCGTGGAAGTAGCTCAACGCAAGCCTGTCCGGGCGCTTGGGGAGAGCCGATGAGCGATTAGTGAGGTAGCTGCCAGCCTGCAGAGCATAGCCTACTTCTGTGGGAATCAACACATAGGCTTCCCCAGGGTCGCCAACTTGGATAGAGACTTCTTTTGTGACAAGTGTGCCGTCCGGCCCAAGGTTGGTGAACTCGGCCGTCGCGGTATGACAAGCTCTCGCGGTTGCGACGTAGCAGGGTCGCCCAGGGAAGGGTCTCGGAGCGCAGGAAGGTCGTGCAATGGCGGTATGCACAGTTCGCGCAGTCGTGGTGCGAAATCTAGCGAGCATGGCTGGGTGGGGATCACAGGTATAAGGGTAGCTAGCTACCCGGCCGGAGACGCGGTTTGGAAAGACCCAAGGCGCTGTGGCGCGTACATGGTAGTGTCCTCTTGGCACGCCACTTGCACGTGACTAGATCAATCAGTTACCCCGCGCCGAATATCTGCCAAATATCCGCCGACTAGCCTAATGCGGCTTGTCTGCACGTGGGAATATCAAGATAAAAGAATATTAGAATAGCCTTACGAGTCTTTCTTGCGCAGCATGTAGTAGCGCAGTTTTACTGCGCCGGCCGATCGATCTGGGAAGCGTTCACACATATCCTTCCACTCTATGCCCATCTTGTCCTTGAATGAGAGTAAACGCTCTTCGTCCGATTCTAGCCATAGTCCACGCGTCAGTTAGCGGCGGTGTATACCGCTTTTAGCAGAATTTCCCAAGTTCAGCTACTGCTTCGTTGCCTTACTTGTTTTTAAGGTATATTATTTGGACTCATTGGGTCCCAAAGGAAGATAAGAAGAAGGCTAAGCTTGAAGGAAGACGACTACAATCACTACTCCAGACATACTGGGTAGCTTCAGCCCCTTTTATTTAATATCATCTCCATCCCTGATCGGGCATCCGCTCTCCTTCCAGTGGAATACCCAGTAATGGCAAGCGGATTGTGCTTCAGGAGGCAAGCAGGCCTCGATGGTGTGCTATGCAATGTTCGTCCGGGTTGCTCCCGGCTGCTGTAGATTGCAGATATCCTGCTTGAGAACATCCGGCGTGGATAACAACTGGAGGCACCTCGCTAAACTATGGTGAGTTTGTTGCTCATCGACCCAGAACGGGTACTCTTCGTCTCGTGTCCGTTTCCCGACTTCTAGGAGACTTTTTCTGAACTCAGTGTCATGCTTCCGGCCCAGCGTCAAGGCCTCATTCTGGTTCGTACAATGATTGGCCCAAGGAGGAAATCAAATGCTACATGACCTTTGACATGCTGTGGGTTGAGCCAGGCCGACCTCTGGCCTTTCTCGCCGCGTCGCTGCACCGTGTCTTCAATCCATTAGCCCCCGTCCTTGGGCGCAGTGTTTTCAGTCGCTCCTCGCGAGAACCCATTGCTGGAGTTCCGCGAGATGAGCGCTTTGCCTGCCGACGGGGTCGTCAACCGGTAGTGGCTGTCGAGGTGACCTGGGTCGAGACCACTGCCGTCCCGAGACTCGGTTCCAGGACACTGCATTGAGCCTCACCGCCATCTTGCTCGTGGATTGCCTTCCGTCTTTTCCTGCTTGTTCCTGGACCGTCATTCTGGCCATCCATTCCCTTCTCTGCCTTCAACTGTGGTTCCAGGGTACCCTCATCTGTGGAGAGCGTGCGTTTGTTGCTTCGTGTTATCCGTGAGTGCTTGCTCTGGCCAGCGACCATTTTATTCGTCTCATCCGTCCGCCTGTGTTTCGCGACAGGCTGTTTCGGGTTGGCATCATCTGTCGGCATTCTTTTCCTGCGTCTTGTCCCCACAGAGTTGCTACTCTCGCCCGTCGCCTTCTGCTCTGTCATGATCTTAATTATCTCAGACCGAACCCACTCAACCCTGCGTTGCTGATGTGCTACTTCTGCCTTAGCTGTCCGGTACTTCTGCGTATTGTAGACATATTCGTCGACGAGAGCGTTCCTGCGGGCAATGTCGTCGATGGGACTCTGGGGTGATTGCAGGCGCTTTTGCGCATGGCTTGGTGGTTTCTGGCTACGACGTGTTCGGGGTTTTCTTGCCTTCTGTCTACGCATCTCCTTTGCCATTTCGGTAGCTGCCATGTCCGTGGGTGTTGTGCTCGTGGCCGCCGTGAACGAGCGTGCTGCACGCGCGGCCCTCTCAAGCTCCTGATCTCGCATATCCTCAACCTCGGTGCTTGCCAGATCATCAGCTGCATCGATAGGCTTCACGACGCCTGCCTTCACAAGCCCCTCCCACTCGGTGTCATGCTGTAGTCGTAGCTTCTTGGCGGACCTGACAAGCCGGCGAAGCCAGTAGCATTCGAACGCGAGATATTCAACATATGTCGTCCATTGGTCCTGTTGCTTTGGGTCTGCCTGTAACTGGAAGGGCTGGACGAACCCACAGCCCATAAGTAGTTCCCTTGCGGCCTCAGCATACCTAGACAAGACAGCTTCCGCGTCGTCACCGTTACCGAGCTGTTGTTGACCATGGCCATATTTGTCCTCCCACTGACAGCGTATTGCCTGCGCAAAATCAGGCCGGGCTGTCCACCCGGCGGCTACCCCCATCCTCTCAAAATCGCGCCGCTGTTCATCGAGATATTCAGAGAAGCCGACCGTCTGCCGCCTGTTACCCAGCTGCCATGTACGAAATTCCTTCCAGCGACGCAGCTGCCTGGAGAATACTTCCCAGTCCTCTACACTCGTCGTATCGGGGTATCGCGTCCACGGCCGCAGCAAGTCGTCATATGCGTCGGCATTCTTCGAGACTTGCGGAAGCAGATTGATTGGGAACAGCGGCCTGCAACCGTCATCAAGAAGAGCTTGGTAACACTTGGTCTGGTAGTCTTGCGTGGCGTTCTCGGCAGGTTCGACAGTCGATATTCTGGAAGGGCTCGGATACTGGGTCGTGGTATGCAGTACTGGCGAGCCTCTGTCGGAGGGTATTCGGGCCAGCAGTGCGGCGAGATGGCCGGCGTCAACTGAGGGTGCTACGGTTTTCTGTACGGCAGGCCTAACCGGGTGTTGTTTAGTTGTGCGGGATTTGCATCGCAAGTGGCGGTTGTTATCAGCTTACAGCAGCTTTGCGGAAAGCAAGTCGCTCTTGACTTGGGACACATCTTCCCAGTCCACGATGTCCGAGATGTTGCATGTGCCATCTTCGAAAGTAATATTCTGCTTCACAAACCGGACGAGTTCACCTTCCGTAAGACGGAGGACTTGGTCGACGGAAAGCTGCGTCGTCATGGCTTGCCCTGGTCGTGCGCAAAGCGCTGTCCTTGAAGTGCAAAAGTGCACTAGCTTACCTAATCCCGGCGCCCCATGGCGGGGCACGTTCAGGCATCCGTCCCACGACTACACCACAAATGCATTTTGATTTGGTGTGAACATTGCATTTGGGCTTTTACATGGATACACAAGAGCGTTTACTACGCTCTTTACAGACCATCATGATCAATAGACGTATCAAACAGCCTTGGTCACCCTCTATACAGTCAAACCAACAACGAACCTGATGCATCACCGACAGTCTTGGTCCGCTTCGTTGTCCTCTTCTCTGTGCTGTCCTGGACAGGCGTGATTGCCCACTGGTTCCTAAACCTTCCTGTCAGCTGCATGCTAACCGTTCCAGCTTCAGGGCCCGCTAGATTCAGATACGTCCCTGCCAGCCCTGCATCTCTTAACAGAGTGCGCCGCATCAACCTCATCGACGACTGTGCGTTTTCCTGCCGGCTCCGCCATGGCTTGGAGAGCATTGGCAACCAAATCCCGGAACGCGTTTTCAGAGGGTGTATCCTGCACGTCACCTGTCTCAGGGGGCTCTGCAAACACCAAGACAGACCCAGTCGACTCCTCGATTCCTCCATTCTGCGGCTCCATGTCGTGGGCTAGCACAACTGTCGGAGCCGAGCTGGTCCCTCCTCCATCGCTGTAGCTTCCGTCCGATTCATCTCCAAAGGTGGATTTGTAGAAGAGGCTGTTCTCGGGATTGTTAAGCTGAGAAACTAGCTGTCCGACATGAACTGTAGGTGCCTCTGGAAGCGGCGCATTGCAAGAGCAGGCAGCTCGTCCAGGATCCCTGATAATGTACTTGCTCAGTGACGAGCTTCTGAGACTTGGGTCACCGTGTCCCGTCTCGGTGTTCTCGGTGTCGATCTTCCGGGCCTCCCAAGGGCGGATCGTGGACGCTTCCATTTTGAAACTGTCGGAGCAATGGCAGCCACTGACTCCACTGTTGCTTGACTGAAGCAAGCGTAACGCTTCCATATGGCAATCCTCAGCCGTCTTCCGGGCGTCTGGCCGTAAGCAGAGCATCGATTCCAGAACGAAGGACAATAGGTCATCTTCCCCAAACCCAAGCGTCGTTTCAACCCTCTGGCGGACACTCTCGCACCATGTCACTCCCATACTCTGAGCCTTCTTGTGTTTGGGAAGTCCGCACAGGAGCTGGGCGACCACGACGCCCAGTGACCAGATATCAATGAGGGCCGTATAACGCCCTCTTTTATCTAGCCGGCTTGCATTGGCTTCGTAAACCTCGGGTGCTAGGTAGAGGTCCGTACCGCAAATAGTCCTAAGATTGTCTCCCTCGCGGGAAAGACCAAAGTCCGCGAATTTGACGAATATATCGTCGGGCCGACGATATAGGATGAGGATATTGCTCGGCTTGATGTCTCGGTGCACGATCTGCGGATCCAGCGTGTGTAGGTAGGCGAGAGCGTCTGACGCCTGAGCAAGAATCTGCTTGCATTCGTGGCGGGAGAAGAAAAGGCGGGCGTCGAGGTGATCATCAACAGAGCCCTCAGGCATATACTCGAGGTGCAACCACGGCGCCGGCCCCGCACGAGAGTTCAGCAAGGAAACTATGTGTTTCTAGTAACAAGTCAGCAAAGCTGTCCAGTGTAGTTGCAACCCAAAGATGAGCTATCTAGGCTGACGTGTTCGATCCGATCCATGATGAGGGCTTCTCTCTCCAACGCAGCGGCGTCGAACGACTTTGTGAGCGGTTTTTTGAGCGCATGCTGCTCTCCAGTGCTCACGTTCCAGACGCGGTAGACTACTGCGAAACTTCCCTGGCCAAGCTTCTTCCTCACTGTCACGGTCGAACTTGGACCAGCGACCCCGTTCCGTCCGTCCATATATGACAGTGGTACCGCATGTAGATCCCAGATCTCGGACGACAAGATGATAGTCGTCGTCGAAAGTGAGAGCGAAGTGGTAGAAACCGACGGCTGGGAGGTCGGCAAGAGGGAACTCAGTATCATCACTCCGCCCGCTCCTCAGGCCAAAGCGAGTCTTGGGGATCTGGTCAAAGGTCACCTTGATACAGGCCTCGTATTCGAGAGGATCGTGCTCCTCCTCATCCGCCGTCGGCTCTCGATAGCTCCTGTGAAATATGTCGGGAGGTCCACGATGTGGTGTCGCGCCGGAGCGTGTAGCAAGTCCAGAGCCTGGGGGCGAGAACGTTTTGAAGGAAGGTATCCAGGGTGTTTTTGATTCATTAGGACGCTCAATGCTGCCCTGGCGTGTCCCTCGGTCCCTAGGGCCGGGTAGATGTAAGCCACGACGTTATCGTTGTCGTTGTTCATAGTGAGGAGGAGTGTGCGAGAAAGCATGGAGAAAGGAGACGTTGTCTCAGAGAGCAGAGCTACTCCTCCCTAGGAGCATGGGGAAATCTGACAGGGGTCCAGGGGTGTGTCTATCGGTATCCCTGCTTCGGATGGGCGCCACTAGGACACCACGTCGAAGTGGTTGGTTTCCATCATAGCAGTAACCTGTCACCCAGGTCCTGGCAGCCCCTTGCTCATTCGTGGCCACGCCACTATGCTGCATGACGTGACTTGCTGTCGATGTACTGTACGTTCTAAGCCGATGATCCAGAACATGTATTGGCCATGGGGCGAAGGCGGTTCAAGTACCTAGTGCATTTTTTTTCTGTTGACATTGTCTGGTCCAATCATAGAAAAGGAAGGCTACGGAATGTGGCACGCAATGTATTGGTGGTCAGCGCATATGGAAACCCTGCCAATCACTAGCGTCTCACGGCACGGCTCGCCCCCAAGAACAGGGGACTGTCGCTTCGTTCAGCCATGTGCGGGGTAGGAATGACCACCGTGCGGATGAAACAACATCAACTCGACGCTGCTCACGGTCACGTTTGGTTGTAAAAAACCACTTGTGTTGGCTAGCCGTGGAGAGACACTTACGAGCGCCTCGTCCTGCTGTCCATTGACTGGGCCGATTAGGTGTTGTCATGGTCGATCTTTCAGTGAACCTTGTACCTCGCTGAATAGTTTGCCTGGACTAGTCATAGTTTGTTGTCTGAACCCCTCAATTCCTGGAATAGATGGAGGAATAGACCGGTTATCGATACTCAAATTACACGCGCTTCCAATCATTCCCCAAGGCGTCGCGGTTATTCTTCGGTGAATTGGCAGTGCCAAGGTGTCGCTGATCACTCATGGCCGGAGATTTCCACGGATTTGTTTCAATCCTCCGCCTATAGCTTCGGCTTCTACAGCTGGAGTGAACACATGAGTCGGTTAGAGCAGTCCAAGCGGCGACGCCTCGTTTAGTCTAGTGCTTGGAGAGTTACGTACTACACTATAGCGCTTGCGGTATCATCGTGCCCGCATAGTAGTACCAGAAATAAGAGATGAAGCACCTTTATCCCTATTTACAAGTAGACGCCCTTCAAACTGGCGCATGACGCCTAATTGGTATTTGCGCCCTTTCCTGCATAGTCGACTATCGTTGTTATATTCGTCATCATGGTCTTGTCTAGAACGGCGTAATATCTCTGCTGTGCTGTTTAGTTTAAGTCGAATGCGCTCCCCTGTTGTAGAAGGAGTTGGTTGACCTTTATCATTCTTTCCCGCGGGGCTGCGAGGAAGTAACTACACTCCCCTCCTGGGCTGTTGGGTCGAGGTTCTGAGTGTAATCCTTATCTGGGGCCCCGTTCTCGCTCTAGTAATTGCTGGAGAAGACATCGGCGTGCGTTTATCGTTAGCTACAGTAGGAGCCTTGACCCCAGAATTTGGCGAACCATCCCTAAAGGGCCAATCATCGTCTAGGTTTGCTTCTACCGATTGCGTTAGCAAGACATTTTGACACGAGCTCTCGTAGACGAGGGTCCTCAACTGATCTGAGCTGCCCCTCAACTCAAGTCCCGGATTACAGACAAAGCTTGCTCTGCAATCTGTGTTACCAAAGCGCTTATTGTCGCCGCTAACTTCTTCTTTCCGGTCACTATAGTGGATGGAGAGAACGCCCGGCTGAAGCGAAATGCTATATGACGAGAGGAGGAGGGGGGTGGCGGCAGCGTGGGCTTAGCCTCAGGCGTCGCAAGGAACGATATGAACTGAGATATGTCAAACGAATCAACGTCAGAGACTTTGGCCCACTGTAGGCTCAAGTCAGAGTCTGGCGAACTGGACATTCTGTAACTGTTAGACTAGGCACTGCTGAGCTTCGGGATGTTGTAACAATGAACGTCATGGAGATGAGAGCACCCTTCTTCCCGGTTAGAAGATGAGAAGTTGCACTCTGCACACTGCCATAGCCATCCGTGAGCCTGCTCAAGATGGCGTATCGCGTCCGCATCTCGTTCCCCATACCGCATCCTGTCGCTAGTTTAGTAATGCTTGCCTTGTTTGCAGAGGAGACAGAATGCTGGTCGAATCAGAGTATAGCGGTACATGAGCGAGCCATAGCGTTTTCAAAGTTTTTACAGGTAATGCTCGCATTGCCCCCGTTCATTGTAAAGAGACATGCAAAAATAACAGAAGCGGAGATCAGACTGGAGTATGCCCAGGCTCTTCGCGACATCCTTCTTTCGGCAACAACGGATGTGTCTTCATCTTTGTCTCTCCTGTAACCTAGGGCAGGATTAGCGAATTGAAGCGGTCTATGAGACAGTCTTACTTCTCTATAGATTCATTGCAAAAAGGACATGCCCCATTTTCTGGCGCCTCGTTTGGGTGGTAAAAGACACCCCATTCATTCTTCAGCAGGGATATCATGTCGCTGACAGCCCCAACCTGGTCCAGTTCGTCTGAGTCATTGCTCATGATAGCCGCGAGGCGACCCTTCTGCGGAATCAGCTCGTTCACAGGATCCGAGCAGCCGGCGGCGAATGACAGACTCTCGCCCACTAGCCTCTGCTTCCGTAAGCGTTTCGACTCTTCCAGGCAAGGCTTATCTTTTCAAGGTGCTTAAGAGTATTCTGTCAGATTGGCTTCGCCTTTCTCTTGGCGTCCTCATCGATCGCCTTCTGGATCTCTTGATCGTGCTCCATAATTTCCGCAAAGTAAGAGGAGAAGAAAGTGAAACTGGATCCCGTGTCTCTCGTGGATGAATCCAAGGTCCGTTCGAGTCCACAGAGCTTTGAAATTCCGGTCTAAGTTGACTGCATTGTAGTTGTATTTCGGCATCTCGATGTCACTCACGCCGCTTCCTTCGTCATAAGGCAGCACTTGTAGGAGCCACTAGTTCACGTCTCAGCTTGAGATGAAGCATAAGGAGTGTCTTCCGCTTACTTAATTGATCTTTTAGCTGTCTTCGTCTTTTAGAATGTTCCCGGTGACTCGTCTGAAGCCGGCCTTGAACTCCTTTGCTCTCGCTCGTAGAGTCCGAGCGGTGGGTCGCTCATTGAGTTTGCCAACTGACTTATCCTTATAAAACCTCCAAAAGTCCTTCAACCCATGGAGCTCTGGGATAGAAGCTCCATGACGAAGACAGGATTTTTTGCATTCGTCAAACGGTCGCTTATAATCCGTCTAAGCACAGTTCCAAATATCGCCAGTCAGCAGAAGAAACACTAAGGTCGTGGGGTCGTACACCGCAAACGTGTTCAGGACAGCATCTTGCTTAGCGATGACTTTCGGGTTGTAATGGTTGAGTCGCCTTTGCTTGTCCCAATCGATGTGCTGTCAACCGTGCCAGCCGTTTGATCGGGCTCGTTCGGCACCAAGGCCGGGGCGGTAGGTCATACTCGCGGGGGGGGGGGGGGGGGGGGGGGGGGGGGGTGCTCGACTAAATGCCCATCCGCGCCGACTTCACCCTCTCCTCGCTCTCCAGCCTGATCCAGTTTGGATCTCATGTGTTCCGCGTTTGTGTCTTCAGAAACGTGACTATTGGTTGTTGGATCGCGTCCTAGCAGGCTCCCGCTGCGGTACGTACGTGTCATTTCCCTCCTCTATCGCATTATGTTGCAATCCTACTGTAATCCTGTTGTTAGCTGTAGGCTAGCAATCGCCGTTAGACACGTTTTAACTAACGTGTTTCCCAAGCGAGTCGCCAACGCCAAACTAGCGCGCTACCTGCGCACAACTATCGCGTAATGCCTTAACTACAATAAGCTTAAAAAACCTATACTAAAGCTAGTATATAGCTTACTATCTTTAATATTAATGCGTAACGCGCTTAAAGCGTTAATTAAGCTGCAAAAATATATAATTTACTTTAAAAATCTCTTGTTAACTAACGCGCTAGAAAGCGTATACAATGCAACTGTAAAGCGAACTTAAAGCGCCTAACAATATTAGAAGAGAAGGCTATAGTTTAGAGAGTTCTTAACTAGTCTATATAAGGTCTCGCGCCTTTAAGGTTTACTATACAAGAAATAGCAGATAAACTTCTTAAAGCGCAGCAAAGCAACTCTATTAGCAAGAACTAAGTTAACAACTTTATTAAGTAGAATTTTAAGCTTTGCAAGCGCTAGAGCTATTTATATAACTATTAGTAAGCTTCTTGTAAGGATTCTGCGGCTCTCTAGCACTAGCTTAACTTAGTACAAGAGACAAAATAGAAGTATAAGATTATAAATAATAACGTTTACAATTCTAATAAGACTAGCTTTATAATAAGCAAGATTTTAGCGTAGATAGTTATTACTAGTTTAAAAGCAGCTAGAAAAAAGAAGGTTATTTAGCTAGGTAACTATAAGTAGGTTATTATTATCTAAGGCGTAGGAGCTGTAGGCTACCTACTTCTACTTTTTATTATTTTTGCAGGTAGCGTACTTATTAACATTTAGTTTAAAAACTTACTATATAATTAAATTCTTAAAGTAAGTTTTAATAGCTAAATAAATAATTAGCTTGCTCTTGCCTAGTTAGAATACTTTAATAAGTATACAAAGTTAAGCGCTATAAGTACGTACTAGCTACTTATACTTAATAGCTATAAAAGCTACATGTCGGAAACAAAATACCGACCGATCGATAAATTGTGTTCCGGCTAGAGGATACATATACACGTTGCGACACACCCCCTAAATTACTAGCAGTGCCTACTACTAGTTAATCTACCTAAGAGCACTTGCAGGCTCTTCTGTTAGCGCTATAGGCTCTTCTCTTAGCGCTCTCTTAAGCGGAGGGCTAGGCTACTAGCTCGCTAGCGCTGGCGCTCTCTTAGCGCACTTACCTAACAAGGGATCTACCTTATTAGGCAGTCTGTGTGCATGTTGTTGTATCCCCTAAGCTTATCTTTGTCTTTTTATCTTTTTGCCGCTTTCTTGCTTGTAGTTACCCACTTAGGTAAGCAACTACATCAAAAGCGCTAACGCAGCTTTAACCGTCACCGGGCTTATAACTGTCAGAAATAAAATACCGACCGATCAATAAATCGTGTTCCGGCTAGAGGATATATATACACGTTGCGACACTACAGCTTACTAGAATTCTTAAATTTTTGTAAAAAAAAAGATAATTTTTTTTTGCTATATACTTTTGTATTTATTATACTTACTATAACTTTTTAATGTTAGTTGCTTTATACTGTTAAAGCGTAAGTATAGTAACTAAATTTTAGCTTTAGTACGTAACTATGTATATTTTATTAGCAAAGAATTCTTTTTTTAGTTATTTAAGCTAGCTTTTAAATAAGCTTTAATAGTAGAGAATATTAAAGTAGGCTTTAAAGGTGCTAGACTAGTCTTATATAATTAAATGCTATTTTATTAAAGCTTAATATAAAGTTGTAAACCTTAGTACTATTACTACTAAAGCAGAGTATATAAAAAGCGTAAACACTGCGTAATGCGCGTAAAATTAAATCGCAGTTTATGCTTATTTAATAAAAGATATAAAACTATTATAAGTTTTTTATAAGCTTATTAAATAAAAAAATTTGCTAGCTAAGTAAAGGCGCGCAGTAAATTATATATAATATAGTATTGTTATAAAAGGAATAGGCATATATATAAAGCGCAATTAATAAGCTTATAAAGCGTTAGTTAAGAAAATCAAAGTATATTTAGATAAAAAAGACTTTAATAGTAAGAAAAGTGTAGGACTTAATTGCTAAAAGAGAGAGTAAAAAGTATAATACTAGCAAAGAGCATGCGCGTAAAGTACGCGGCGCAAAGCACTATAGACATTGTAGTAAGAAAGGACATAACGCCTGCACTTATAAGGTAAAAATAGAGAATTTTAAGGATAGTAATTAGTCTAAAGAATAAATTAGCTTACTATAATTTTTAAAAAACTGTGTTGCGTGTACGCGATAGTTGTGCGCAGGTGGCACGCTGGTTTAGCGTTGGCGACTCGCTTAGGTTAGCGACTCGCTTGGGTTGGCGACTCGCTTGGGAAACACGTTAGTGTTGTTTTTTAGTACTTTAGCAAATTTTTTAAACCCTAATTATTGCTTAGTAGTCTAAGCATTTCTTCTAGAACTTATCTGCCTACTGTGCGAAACTTATTAACTACATCTATTCTTTTTTTTTAACTTTTGCGACTAATTAGTAGAGGGTAGCTGCTTTTCACATTTTTGGAAAGCCTATTTTAACTACAACAATTGTTACCACCTTTGACACCTTGCAAATAAATAGCTGTTATACCTATAAAGTTATTAGGCTTTAAGTATTCTTAGCCTTTAGTGGGCCGCTTGGTGGGATGGGCCGCTCGGTGGTGAAACGCGTTAGAGTTAAAAACATTTGCTAAAGTACTATAAACAACACTAGTTAAAACGTGTCGAATAGTAATTGCTATCCTATAGCTAGCAATACGATTACAGTAGAATTGTAATAGGATTATAATGTAAAATAACAAAGAAAAAAAAGAACATATACCGAGGTAGACGGTTATAGTAGCCACTACCGTCATACAGTGCCACCTAAACACTAAAACCACCACTAAACTTAAGGCTGTAGAGCCTCACACAATAGCTATTATCGCAAGATTTTTTAGTAGTAAAATCTATAGAGCTAAAATAATATATATAGCTACAGAAATTAAGTTAGAGCTTTAATCGCGCGCTCTGTGCGCAAGGTAGTTGCTAGTTAAGCTGTAACACTACTTTAAAGCTCTCTACTACTTGTAAAGCTAACGATAAGCTTTTTTTTTTAAGTAACCTTTTTAAGAGCCTTAAGGCTGCTTCTCTTACTCTTTTAAAAAGTTTTTATAGATTGTTAGAGTTGTTTTGCAGCCCTGCAAGCAGCTGCTTTAAAGGCCTATTTAGCAGCTCTTTTAGCTTTTTTTTTTTACTAATTAAGCTGCAGCTTTTGCCTGTTGCTTTATTTTCTATTTTTTGCTTTTGCCTGCCTTGTCTTTTTATAATGCCTGTTTATCTTAGCTTTTTAGTGTTGTACTTGCTCTTCTTTGTACTTTTAGAGTTGTTAGCAATTACATGCCTTTTTTACTTTTTTCAAAGACTAAACTACAGCTTTACTTTAGTAATTTTTAAGCCAGCAAAGTAAAAGAGGCCTAATTTATTTCTTGCATATTTTTTTATTAATCAAAGCCTTGTGTAGGCTATTAACTTTATGCTTAAAAAGAGTTTTTTAAGTTGAACCTTAGTAATAAACAGCTTAGCCTTTAAGCTTGTTTATTACTTTAATTTTTTACTACTTTACGTAGTAGGCATTTAACTTTTCTTTAGTTTAAGACACTTAAGCCTAAAGACTTACTACTACTACTTAAAAAGCTTTTAATATTAAATATTTTTAAAATAACTTTAAAATTAAAGAGTAGGAAGCTTATAGCTTTAATAGCCTTTAAAAAAAAATTATAAAATAGATCTGCTAGGCTCAGTAAAAGAGGTAAAAGAAATCTTTCTTAGTTATTAAAGTAAAGCCCTAATTCCTCTTTAGAAATCTAAATTTCTTAGCCTAGTAAGCTAATAAGAGAGGCTTAAATAAGGCGATATTAAAATGCTACAGCGTGTAAGTTAAATCAAAAGAATAAACTGTAAGAAGAATTTTGTTCTAATTATAGTACTTAATAAAATTTATTGTAATAAGATTTATAGCTGTCTAGAATAAGTAATAAATAAAAGAATAAAGCTTTTGCCTTAGTATTGCAATTAAACACCTATTTAAGCTACATAAAACTAATATTATTATTTATTTAGCTAGAAGTTAATAAAGTAATTTGAAACTTAATTGGTTTTAGAATTGAAAGCTTGTAACTAGGTGTCCTGCATTAATCTTAGAGTTAATTAATATATAAAAGTAGGCGTTAGGTAAGATCTATTAGTATAAATACAGGCTAGTAGTATTTTCTACTCATGCAAGCTATTTTAAATAATTCTTCTTTTTTTCCCTGCTTAAATAAGGGCCTACTAAAGATCCTCTTTAATCTTCCCAAGATACTAAGGAGGAAGCCCTTTACTTTTTTTTTTTTTTTATTGCAGTTTAGCGTCCTTTCTCAGCCTAAGGCTATATAAAACGTACAGGCCGAGGCCTGCAGGTATCTACGTAGGTTTGTCTTCTAATTTTAAGTACATAGGGGGGGTTGTCTTAATACAGGTGAGGCTCTTGGCCTATTAGTAGAGGAGGGGGAGGAGGAGGAGGAGGGGGGCTATATATATAGAGCTCAGTCGCCTAAGCAGACAATTGCGTCTAGTTTTTAGTGTTTCCTTTATACTATACTTGTGTACTGACTTTTGTTTCTTAAATAAAGGCTACAGTAGCTTTAATACCTATATTTATTTAGAGCAGATATTGCGGAGAGATTAGCTCTATGTAGGAGTCTTAAAGTGTTGCCCTATTATTCTTATATAGTTAGCATTTAAGGAGTATATAAGCTGTGTCCTGTGTAGCTTTATAGTTGCATAGGCAGACTTTAGATTCTACTAACTTTCTCTTAAAAAGATAACTTCTTAGGTAGCAGTAACCTAGTTTAAGCTAAAAGAAAGCGCTAGAGACATTTCTTCTAGTTGTAGGAGTAGGTATCTGCTTTCTTATTTTCTACTTAAATGTTGCTAAGTAGGTTTTTAGATTCTTGCTAATTACTTTTCTTTTATTTTTATTAAATAGGCTTAACTAATTAACGCTAGCTAGTTATTTAATTTGCATGTTAACAACTGCTAGGCTAGTCTTGTCTGTTAAAAAAGTTATTTTTGTAGCTTTTTTTGCAAGAAAGTCTACTTTTTAGTTTCCTAAAATATTATAATAGCCTAAAACCTCTTAAAGCGTAGGGGAGACGCCTTTTTCTTAAAGTTAAGTTGCTGCTTTAATGCATCTAATTTGCTACTCTTAACTAGAGTTATTTAAGGTGTTCTTATTTTCTAAATAAAGCTGCCTAGTTGTCTACATAGATTGTAACGCTCTAGTAGTTGTCTAATATGCTAACTACTTTCTCTAGCCCTAAGGTAATACCTTCTAGTTTACTGTTGTAAAATAGCTATTTATTCCCTATATTGTCTTGCAGTTCTTTTATAAGCGTAGCTTCTCTATAAAAAGCAACACCTACGCTAATTTCTTTGCCTTTCTTTGTTGCTAAGGCGTTTAAATATATTAAAAGGTAGCTATTATTAACTAATAGCTTCTTGTAGTATTCTGCTTCTAAGTCTTTTAACTTGTTTAATATTTAGACTTTGTATAGAGTTTTAGCGTTCTATAGCTTATAGGTGTACTGTTGCAGTTTCTCTGTATTAGATGTAGTTAAGGCGATAAACTAAGTTATTTAGTTGAGTTAGTCGCCTCTGTTACTAGTTATAGCACTCTTTATAGAGTGGTCTAGATCTAGTAAAGTAGATCTAAACGCGTATTGTCTAATAGAGTTGTTAAGTTTAACTCTAGGTAAGTAAAGAGCTGCTTCTAGTTTACTTAGTATTGCAGAAGATAATTTAAAAGTTCCTAAGATCTTTCTACAGGCCTAGTTTTAAAGTTTCTACTTGCTATTAAAGACGTGTTGTTATTCTTTCTAAAAGAGTTGGCATTTGTAATCTGCTATACTTATTATACAAGCTAAGTATAATTGCCTTATTACTTTTAGTAAAAGGCCCTTATTAGTGTTAGCTAGTATACTTAGGCAGGCAAAGGCTGTAGTTGCTTGTTGTATCTTTATGTAGTAGTAGTCTTTGAACTTTAATATATTATCAAAGAAAATGCCTAGCTATCTAACTAATTTTTTTAGTTAGAAGGTCTCCTTTATAAGTAGCGTAAAAGATCTGCTAGTGTTCTTTCTAGATCTAGTCCAGTTTGCAAATTCTGTTTTTAAGCTATTAAACTTAATAGCTAACTCTTTTGCTTAGCTAAAGAGGTTTGCTAGTTCTTTTTCTAGTAGTTTAATATTCTTTTTATTAGATATTGTTAATATAGAGATCTAAAAGTTGTTTATATAAAATAGAGAATATATAATATTGTTTGTTGTAATTAATTAGAATAGCGGTTTTGTGTAGATAAGAAAAAGAATAAGCAATACTAGGCTTCCTTTTAGCGTGCTAGTATTAACTTTCTATAGTTTCTCTGTTTAACTGTTAAAAGATAGCTCTAGTAGCCTTTTAGCAAGAAATAACTTTATCTAAGATATTAGGCAGGTTAGTAGTTGTTAGTTGCGTATATTCTTTAGCAGCTTGTTTCTAGATAGGTAGTTAAAAGCGCCCCTAATATCTAAAAAGGCTATTAAAGTAACTCTTTTCTTTTGTCTTTGTTGTTGAATGTTGTTGTAGAAGAGTAGTGCAGCATTAATAGCTAATTTTTTAAATCTGCCTTATATTTGCGAAGGGTAGAGAAGGTCTGTTGTTTTAGCTAGTATACTTAGTCTCTTTGCGTAGAGTCTTTCTAGTGCCTTCCCTAGACAGTATAGAAGAGAGATAACTCTATATGCCTTTAGGATTAAGTAATTAGGCTTATTTAGTTTTCTTAAGATAACGTTTTTAGCCTATTTCTAGCACTTTAGTTAGTATCCTAAGTTAAAAAGCGTTAAATAGACTTTGTAGAAGGTGTCTAGTTAGTAATTGTACGCTAATAAAATAACTTCTTGGCTAATTCTATTAAGTCCTAGCAAGATAGCTTTTATCTTTTTATAAGCTGTATAGAGCTCTTCTCTAGTTAGTGTTAGCTATTTCTATTTGTTGTTTCTTTAGTATTTGCTTAGCATTAGCGCTAGTGTTGTAAGAGGTAGTAGAAATAGTTTATTTCTAAAGATTTAGCATTTTTCTTTAAAAGATTCCTTGTTTCTAATAGCTAAGATTCTTGTTAAGAGGTTGTTTTTTGTATAGGCTATAGCTTTAAATATCTCTCTAGGTGATTTGTTTTAGAAGAACTGTTCCTAATAGTCAAGTTTAGCTTTCTTAATAGCTTTAAGGTAATTGTTCTTTGCAAGCATATAGCCTCTTTTCTACAAGTGTAAAGTATTGTCTTCTCTCCTTGCTATTTGTTTGTAGTCTCAATAGGCTTTAGACAGGCTAGACTTTAGGATATTTAACTCTCTAGACCACTAGGGTTTTAGTTTTAGCTTTTAGTTTACAAGTAAAGTTAATTTTCTAAGCGCATTTTAAATAGCTGTTATAAAGTTCTCTACTATTTTATCTAAGCTCTCTTCTAAAAAGTTGTTAAGTTCTATCAGAAGTTGCCTTAAGATGTTGTTAGGCGCTTGTAGTATTGCTAGTAGTTAATCTTCTAGCTTTACTTGCAGTATTTTTTCTTGTAGAGTAGTCTTAAAAAGATTCTAGTTTTTTTTTTTGTGTTGTATTTCTTTGGTTGGATAGGTAGCTGACCTTAATTAGTGATGCTGAAGATAATAGCGTGATGGTCTGATCCGATTTCTAGGATAACTTGCTAGTCTATTAACGTGGACGCTATGTTGTTTGTTTAGAAAGTAAGGTGAGGTACGCTTTCTTTTTGCATGTGGCCTCTAAAGAAGGTTCCAACTCCTACAGTGTTTAGTAGAGTGAGGTTTTGATTGTCTATCCACTCTACTAGATCAGCCCTTTTTATTTATATTATATATATAACGCGCTTTAGCGTAGTACTACTTAATTTTCTTGCGTAAGAAATTAAATTATAGGCTGTAATTTCTCCTAGAATTAGCTTTACAGCAATTATTATTTATGCCTGTTATTTATCTTAAAATAAGCTTTCGTAAAATACCTGTAGATAAAGTAATTAACTTAGTGTACTTAAACCTCTCTGCGTAGTTTGTAAGGCAAAATTTTGTATTATAGCTTAAGTAGATGCAAGGCCTTGTATAGTAAATTGCTTAATACAGTGGGGTGACAAAAAAAAAGAAATCAAAAAAGTTATTATTTTTAAAGCTTTATATTTCAATAGCTAGAAGGGTTATACCTGAAAATGTTAGTAATTTGAAAAGTCAAGAACTTTCTCTTCAAGATAGGCTGCTTAGTAGGCTGCTTAGTCAGCACGGTTGCCCTTGCAACCCCGCCCAAATTAAGAGAGAAAAAAAGAAAAAATTGATATTCCTATAACTTTTTTTTGGGCGTATAAGAATAACTGAAAAATACATATTTCCAAATATAACATGTTACTCTCTTTTGTGGCAGAGTTTAAGAGTTATACTATAATAGACTAAATAGTTATAATAAAAGGTTTACTTTTAATATTTTTTTAATTAATAGAATAAAAAAGCTTACTAATACTTAGTAAGCTAGCCTATAGCTTCCTTAGTAGCTAAGTAACACTATAGCTATTATAGTTAATAATTATTAAATACTTTTAGAAGAAATGAATTGTCTTATAAATTTGTTGAATTAGTATAGTAAAGAGCCTGTTATTTTAGCACTATAACAGTACTTAAAAGTAAATCTATATTAATATCTAAGTTAATTTAGATCTATATTTTAAAGTTATTACAGTTTTTACCTAGTTTAAATACAAACATTAAGAGTTTTTCATAAGCTTAAAAGTAACATTTTCTAACAGATTAGTATAAAATAGCTATTAATTCTTAGCAAGTTTTAGAAGCTTTTTATAAGAAATTAATACTAATTTTACTTGATTAACTTTTAAATTGATTTCTTATATGTTTTAGTATGGTTTTTACTAAGTAATTTTCAAATGTATACGGAAATTTTACTAAAATAACTTAGTTTCAGCATAAAAGTAAGTAAAAAAGCTAAGTTTCTAGATAATCTAACTTAGAGCATGTACTAATACTTTTAAAAAGATTTTTAAGTGAAATACTATTTAAAGTAATCAGCTTATGTAATAAATAAAAAATATTTACATACTATCTAAATTGATATAAACTATAAGCAAAAAAAAAGATACTTTAGAAGAAGTAAGAAAAAATACGAAAGTCTACCTTATATACTATAAGCTTACTAATATATTACGTAATTAGCGCTTATATATGCAACTGCTATTTTTTACACTATTCAATAACACTTTGAATAAATAAGATACTACTCTTTAAAATTTGTTTACATAATGCTTACGTAGCCCTATTTAGTATAGTGTTTTTAGTAGCATTTTTTATATGTTTGTTAAAAAGTTATTTAAAAATTAGTTTTGACTTTGTTTTCTCTTATAGTTTGGAAGGAGTTGCAAGGGCAACCGTGCTGACTAAGCAGCTTACTAAGCAGCCTATCTTGAAGAGAAAGTTCTTGACTTTTCAAATCACTAACATTTTCAGGTATAGCCTATCTAGCTATAGAAATATAAAGCTTTAAAAATAACAACTTTTTTGATTTCTCTTTTTTTTTGTCACCCCTCTGTATATTGTAGGAGCTCCTGCTCTTGTTGTAGGTAAATAGCTTGGCGGTTCTTGTAGTAAGTAGTGCGCGAGGTTAAAAGGCCTTAGTGTCTTTTTACTAGCGCTACGCAGCTACAACTGTACTTTTTTGCAATTTAGTAATAGCTAAATTGTTCTCTAGGTTCGCGCGATTTAATTGCTGCAATCGCAGCCTTAATTGGAGTTATATTGGTGGAGTTATCGTGTGTTAAGTTGAGGTGCTGTTTTGTTAGGGTGGCACTGTATGATAGTGGTGGCCGCTATGACCGTCCACCTCAGTACGTCCTATGGCAGGAGTCTGTAATACTTTACAAAGCTACGACTTTTTACCTACTACTTTTCATTATTTCAACAGTATTGTATATAAATAAATTTATATAATATACTATATTACAACGTAGCGTATAATCTCTATAAGAACAATTTGTTTTACTTTAAGTTTTTATCTTAAAATAAAGTATACTCTAATTATCGCTCGGTGGTCAGAGCTTTCCTCCCAGAACTTATCCACCCACCGTTCGAATCTCTTTAACTACACACAATCTTTTTTTTCGACTTTTGCAATTGATTAGTAGAGGGTAGCAGTTTTTCACTTTTTTAGAACCCTATTTTAACTACAACAACAACCCCTACCTTTGACACCTTAAAAAATAAATAAGAGAAAGTATTCTTTACTACTATCTACTTAGCACCTAATCTAGTCTACCTTGAAGTACTTATATAGACATTAAAATTTATCAAGAACTCTAAAATTAACTACTTAGCTATACTTGAAATTTCATAAAATTTTGAAAAAGTTTTTTATTTAGAGAATTTTTCTCTGCAAAAAGATTATTTATCGCTTGTTTATCTAGTTATATAAAGAATATATAGTTTAAGAGTATTCGCTAATACTAGCGTAGTACTTAGACTTTACTATTTTAGTATTTCTTTTTTCGTGATTGTTGTGCAAAAGCTAAGTATAAAAACTCAAACTTAGCTTAAATAGCTATTACAAGACGTTATATTAGCAATAATAAAGAAGTTAATAAGAAAGTAAATATTTTATTCATACGTTTATAAGTTAGCAAGTAAGGTAATAATAGTATTACTACTTTATTCTATTTTTAACCGCCTAGTAGCAAAGTAATAAGAACAGGCAAAATAGATTGCGTTATGTTAGTTAGGCGGTATTTTGCGTTCTTATTTTACTTTTCTTTGTTTCTATTTAAATATGCAACACACTAATTGCGTAGTAGCAATGCCAAACAAAGGGGCGTGAGCCTAGATACCTTTTATCAGTCATCAACCTTTTTCTACTAAAAAGGTGTCTACAAAATGTGTGGTCACATTAAAAGGTTGTCTTGAAAGGCCGAAGCCAGCCTCATCTTTACAATCTCAACTTTCATGGTTAGGTGGCTTATCGGCTGAACTGGCTCATCGGGTGCACGGGCACTGTATTGCAGCATTAGCAAGCACAGATTTCGTGCGGGGGCAAATCCTGATGCGCGCATTTTCCCAACAACAGGCTGATCTGTCCTTCACTCCGATTACCTCGTTGGTCGCCTTTCTGCTTCCTGCGTATGACCCAGCGCTTCCCCCACCACGATATGATTGAAGGCTGCATTTAACTAACTGAAATGGGGTGGTACACAAAGTAGCTTGGATGGGACCCAATGATGATTGATACCTGCAGCAGAAGCTATTTGATGGAAAGCGACTCGGGATACTACGATAAGTCACGATTTCCAACTAGGCGGCGCCACCACACCTGCAAAGACGCCCTACTCCCATGATAAGAACTACTCTCACCGGTATCATGCAATGCTATCATACGTTCCAGCTCCGCAAAAGGCGATGCCGTACATTGGAGTAGGCAGGCACGAGGCCTAGAGCGAGGAGGACGTTGGGCCCCATTGAAAGGCAGTAGATATAAAGCCTATATGCTCCGTCGACATGCATCTTCCATCACCGCCATTACCCCTTCATTTAAACTGTTCTCCTCTCCTCCATTTAGGAGCGCCAGCATGTGCATCTCGATGATGTGCGACTATTACGAATACTTTGTAGTTTACAGAGAGTGCCAAAATCCAGGTGGGAAGCATAGGGCCAAGAAGGAACGCGATATACCTTGCAAGAAGGTTATAGAAGAAAATAAGCCCATGCACACTTCTGTCAACAGGATCCCGTGGGAATTTGAATCTACCTCTGTTACTGAAACTTGCTGGGAGTGCGGTAAGCATGATTTTATCTTCGCCAGGTGATAGTTTGTAACATTTGCGCAGCCAGAAGCCAGTAGATCCAATTACCTCCGACGCCGTACAAGGCCTACGATTATGCAGACGTCACCGACCCTTTTCTACATATTCTCTTCGCCACTTAGCTTTGGCATGATATATAATGATAATAACGCATAGTTATAGTAGGGAATATAGCTATGTAGATCAATCTATTGTTTGGATCCTATGCTGCGCAGAACCTCTTCCATATCCTTGAACTGTGACTTGAGGCATTTTGAAATAGTATTCGCAAGGTCCTTGACCTGTCGTTGCGAGAATTCAGGCAGGCCCTCTTGTTGCACCATTCTCATCTTCTCATCTGGAGAGAGATATAGCCCTTTGAAGAGCTGGATCCCAGTCGACATCTCATATAGCGCGAGACCAAACTCGAAGATGTCGTCTTGTTTCTGAGAAGTGCTTAAGCCCAATGACGAATTGGTGAAGTCACCAAGCTGAAGATTGTAGTCCTCATCGAGGAAGAAGTTGTCGCAAGTGACATCCCCATGGGCGACGTCATTTTTATGGACGAAGCGCAGTGCGATGGCAGCCTGATGGGCCCAGCGGGAAATAAGAACTGAGCTGGGGAGTTGATTATCAAGCCTGCCTAGGTATCGCCGTACTGTAATATTCTCTGCGTATTGAAGAAGTATTCCCCTGCCACATGCGCTCCTTCCCTGGTATACTAACAATGACGACGGCTTTGGCATGGTTGAATTGCTAAGGAGCTCATATATTTGAGCTTCGAGATGGCACCGCTTATTCTCTTCGGGATCGCCGTGGGAAAACTTGAGAATCGTTCGGGTATCAGGAATTAAGGCAGCCAGTCCGGAGGTGCCCCCCCCCAACTATGTCGGAGATGGATATGCCCGGAGGAAGCTCGATAGTCTTCCGGGTCATGGCTGAGTTCGAAGGCGATGGACAACCTCGACAGGTGGAAAGAAAGAAGGGCGGAAAGCTCGGGGTCGTCCCACTAGGGAATGCTACAATGTGCAGGCGACGAAATGGCGTACATTGCTGTCAACAAATTAAAGGCCTACGTCGTACGAGGCGGGAGGTGATGCACAGCCCTGGAAAACCAAGTTGGAGGGGAGGTGCCGCTCAAGGTCGTGCACGGCCCCTTTCCGTGTCACTTGCACCTCGGCTTTACGCTTTACGCACTCTAAGATTCTTGCTGCAGCCGCCATTGTTCGCTCCTGTGCCCGGAGAGCGCTGGTATCTGCATACGATTTGGTTGGCGAGGGGGGCTTATTCAACTGCCGCTGCGGCGGTAGCCATCGTTAAGATGCCGTTGCCATGTGTTTGTAGCCCACCTGTGGACTACGGGATGGCTCCGAGGTGTTCAACTAAGCTACTCGAGATCTCCATGGAGACTGATATTTTGAATCAACTGTCGCGCACGGGTTAAAATTAGGAACACACCCGAGCAGGATTGCCCGCGCACCCCACCAACCGTGAAAGTCTCTGGCCATCATGACGCCAACAGGCATATCGCCATCACTCAATGGCTAGAAATTTGCGCCAAGGATATGGTCTCCGGCGTGTGTGGCCACCTTGTCTCTGTATGGCTGCCCTGGTCATCCTCAATAGGTAGTCACGTGGTAGGCTAACGCTACGCTTGCGGGCCGGGGCCATGCCGTGACGTTCCCATCACCCACAATAAACACGCCTTCATGCGTCCTCGACACCCCCGTCAATGGCAGATACGACGCGGCTTTTGTCCTGGCTCGCCAAGCTTGAGCCCAGTTCACATTCCAGCATCCAAAAGACACGAAAGCGAAAACACGCTGGCTCGGAGCCATCCCCCACTGTGATGCACCTTCCTTCTCCTATCCATTCGCCCACGTCTACGCCCACACCAGGCGTCGCCATGTCCACACAACGCAACCAGAGCCCGAGCAAGCGCGCCCGACCCGATGAAGAAGTATTCCCCGAACAGAGCATCTCCATGGTGGCGCACCCTCTAGCACCCGAAATGCGCAGCACGTTCAGCGCGCCCACTAGTCAAGGGAGCAAGACCCAGCGGTCATCAAGTCCCTCACGGGAGACGGAAGCAAACCTGCGATTTGCGGACCCGCCCATACGGACAGAGCCTTTCAATGGCGTGAGGTATCCCATACCCCAGAGGGTTCGGGACATGATGGACAAGCTGGAGCCGGATAATGTGGAGCGATGGGTGCCCGTGTCGCTCAAAGAGTCCATCATGTCGGACGAGGAGCTCGGCGAACAAAGAATCAGCAAACATGCATGGAACCCGGACGATAACGACTGGACAATTGGCCAACACACACTGAAGGCCGTGAAGGACATCTTCTTGTGTGCAAGGCACTGCACGGAGAATGGGCGGGACGAGAACGCGTGGTGTGCCGAGGTTGTTCGGCCACTGCTTGTACTCGCACTCGGCTGTTCTCACACGGAAAACCTCATGGTGCAAAGTGTGTGTGTTGATCCCCTCCCTTCCGACTTTGAGAAACGAACTAACAACCGCTCTCGCAAGCCAATCCCAAACCATCAATCCCGCATACCTATCCGCTCCGGCCTCTAGCTCTACAATCCTTCCCAAACCACGTCTCGTCCGCAAAGCCGACTTCACGCTCACTTACTCTGACAAAACGCCCACCTTCGAAGCCCTCTACAAGGGCCTCCGCGACCGCAACTGCGCTGAAGTCTCTCACATGACTGATGCATATACAAAGAAGACCCCCGTTTTCACTGCTGTCGAAGTCAAGCCTTCGGACGGGAGTAAACCCGAGGCGCAATACCAACTCAGTATATGGCTTGCGGCGAGTCTACGGAAAAAGGCCGAATTAGCGCGAGCGGCAGGTTTGACAGATACGACAAACCTTGTCGAGCCAGCATTCGTAGTTGTGGGGCACCACTGGTATTTCTACCTTGGCTACCTGCCCCCAAATGCGAATGGAGCAGCGCACATCCTTGAACAAGGGAGCTGCAACACAGATTCGATATCGGGCATCTTCAAATTGCTGCGGGTTCTTACTGGCGTGGTTGAGTACGGGATAGGGGGCACGGAAGGAAGAGAAGGAGATGGGCTTTGGGGTGGATTTCTAGGCCCGGTGCTGGAGACACTTGCAGGGCTGCGGGGGAAAGACGAGGGAAGAGGACGAGGCATTGGGATTGTGAGTGCAGTTGGGTGACTAATAGACGAGGCTGTTCTATTGATTGACATTAACTTGGTTGGGAACACAACGTTAGAAGGCAGAATCAACTTGTACTATAATACCGAGTGCGGGACTGCGCCAACGCCTGCCCCTGCTGCTTCCCAAATTCTTTCATCGTTGAGTGCTGCCCGTGCTTATTAACTCGATACGTCATCATACCTTCTTCGCTGCCGTTTTTGCGCCCCTCGCCATTGTATATCTAACCCGCCGGCTGGTCGTTGTCTTGGGAAGGGCTACGAGCGGTAATTTACCCTTTTACTAAGACGTATCGTCCTTACTCTCTCATTACTTAGCCAGATTGGCCCGCACCGCGCTATGACGAAGAGAGCTTACGAATTATATATATGAAGTTGCGGGCATGATTCAGGACCCTAGGGCGGAATCAGGGCCCCTCATCGGCGTTTCTTATTTAAGCCCCTCTCTCTCCATAACAGTCCCTAAGTACAAGTGCTATCATTCACTATAATCCGGGTCGTACGAAATACAACTCTAATTTAGTTTTAAGGTATCAAAGGTGGTGGTTGTTGTTGTAGTCAAAATGGGTTTTCTAAAAAAGTAAAAAGCAGCTGCCCCTCACTAATTAGTCGCAAAAGTCAACAGTAAGTAGATAAGGTCTACGCGCTAAGCGCTTAGAGCAGAAAAGCTTAAACTACTAAGCAAAATTAGAGTTAAAAAATTTGCTGAAGGTACTAAAAAACTACACTAATTAAAACGTGTTCAACAGCAATTGCTAGCCTATGGCTAGCAACAAGATTGCGATGGCAACTCTAATATAAACAGTCGGCAGACCACTCGCCCACTAAATCTAGAATTTTACTTTAATTTAATGTAGCTTAGTTAAAAAGTTTATATTTGTATAGAGAGTAGATATCTCTATATCAAAAGCTTACTAAGCTAAAGTAAAATTTTAGACTTACAGATATAGGCTTCTAGCCTCTGAAGCTTTAAAAAAACTTTAAAAAAGGTTAATGTTTAAAGAAGTTATAGCAATTTTAAGAGATTTGCTTAGATTACTTAGGCTAGTAAAAATGCTGACAGTTGGGTCTGACTAATCAGAACACTAAAACCTTTGCACCTGCGCATCGCTGCGAGTTTTGGAGATATTAAGCTAAGAATTTTACAACCTATTTATTAGTGTATATTTTACCTTGTATACAGATTTCACGTATATATCTCTTGTATTCGTGGCGATGCGGAGGTGCGAAGGTTTTGGTGTTCTGATTAGTTAGACCTAACTGTTAGCATTTTTACTAGCCTAAGATTACTATGGCAAAAACCGCGCGTTAGCCTGTCCTGCGCGTTGGTGTAAGGCAGACTTCACGCACAGAAGGAAGGCTGGTTAAAAAATAGCTTGTATTTAGAGTAGAGAATAGCAGACACAGACTTAGAAGAGGCTAAGTGTGCAAGTAGCTATATAGTAGAGAAAGGGGCTAGTGCTAGCGTAGTGGGCGCTAAGCCTAGTGCTACGCCTAGCTAGTACTAGTGCTTGCTAAGTAGTAAAGCAAGCCTCTATCTCTAGCTATATACTTTAAAGCTTGGTGTCGTTTTTTGGTACCTTGAGCAAATTTTTTCGACCCTGATTTTCGCTCGGTGGTCTGAGCTTTTCTGCTCCGAGCGCTTAGCGCGTGGACCTTATCCACTCACCGTTCGAATCTCGTTGACTACACACAATCTTTTTTTTTTGACTTTTGCGTCTAATTAGTAGAGGGTAGCTGCTTTTCACTTTTTTGGAAACACCATTTTGACTACAACAACAACCACCACCTTTGACACCTTAAAAAATAAATACATTAAAGCTAGCTATAAGGTATATAGTAGTATATAAATAGAGGCTATGTCCTTACATGTGCCTCTCTTCTAAAAAAAAGAGATAGCTAGTCCGCTAGCTATAGTTGCTAGTACAAAGGGAATAGAAAAGAAATTACAATTAAAAAAAAAAAAACTTTATATAAACTACTAAACTTGAAAATTTTTAAATCTACTTATAGTTTATATAAAGCTGCGCGTGTGTACATAGTTTCTTATATAAAAAAACGCATCTTTAAGCTGTTTTCTACTACCTTAACTCTATAGCACAAAATTTAAGGTAAACAATACTCTTATAATGTATAAAAAAATGTATTTTTCAGTTACTAACTTTAAAGAAGCTTACTATTATAAATATACTTATATACTAAGTATATAACTAACTGTAGCACTTATTAATAATTATAGTAAAGTAAGTATTAACAGCGTAAAGTTTAGTAGTTCAAGCGTTTTTTTAGTCGCCTTTTCTATTACGTATATAGGCTTTTTCAGCTTTTACGTTAAGTTTTTATTAGTGCTAGTATATTTATTTTATTTATTACTTACGTTCTTAGGGAGAAGAGTCTAATCTAAGGTAATAGTAAGGTTTAAAGGAGTAAGCTTATTAGAATATTTTTAATAAAAGTGTTTAGTATTATAATAATTAAGGTAGTCTTTAGTGTTATGCTAAGTAGGCTTGAAAAAACTTATTTATGTAATATTATATACTTATCGTCTTTCAATCTTGCTTGTTTTAAAAAGAACATTGTTAATAGATTTATTTATAAGCTATTTTATGTAAGCGTTGCTATTGCTGTTTATAACTTCTACTAGCACTAGTTAAGCTAGTTCTTAATTAGGTAAGCCTTTAGTAGCTGCTAGCTGTAGAAGTTAAAAATGAAATATTAGAAATATACTATTGTAAATTATTTCTGCAGGCAAGTTTAGTTTATAGGTATATTTTTTATAAATAACTCTTATTACTAAGTAAAGGCTAGCCTAGCAGTCTATAAGTTTATTTAATTCTTATAAAGTACTCTAGTCTATTATTAAAATATAAATTTCATTTTCAACCTTGTAGAGTAGTATAGTATAATATATTCTATTAGCTTAAGTTACTTACTTTTACTAAACTTATTAAAGTTACTTTTTATAATGCGTAACTAGATTTATAAATAAGCTTATTAAATTTTTTACTTAAATAGCTTAGTTGTAGGCTAAATATAGCAAATTAGCATTTATGTTTTTATAAAAGTAAATTCTACTACAAGGGTAATACTTAAGGTTAGTAAAAAACAACGTTATGCCTATGCTAAAGTCAATAGTATTATTAACTTAAATTTTAGTAATATATAGTTATAAAGCCTGGTTACTCTACGTGTAGTTAATATATTAGCGTAAGTATATTTTTTGTAACTAATTTGCTTATTTTATTTTTTTTATTTATCTTTAGGTAGTAGGCTGTAGATAGGATACGCTTAATATTTGTTACGACCTAGCTACGAACCCAAGTCTCACAGAGAACTACCACGACCAACGAACCAAGAACCAGACGGCTGCCTGCCCGGCTACTGCAGCAGAGAGTCACGTGACCGATCACTACGCCAAGGACTATCGCTAAGAGCGTTCACAACTATTAGCGACTATTACTAGAAGCGTTTACGACTATTAGCGACTATCGCTAAGAGCGTTTACGACTATTAGCAACTATTGCTTAGTATATAGTAATAGATATTAAGCCTTTATAGCTTAGTGTGTTTAACTTTAAGTGCAATTTAAAAATTACCTAATTCTTAACCTTTTTATGTTATTATATTGTTCTACTAAATGTGCTAACACAACTACTTATGCTATTACATTAATTTACTAATTGTGCTAGTACAACCTCTATCTATTGCACTTACTTATTCTAAAAGAACTAACATAAATTATCTACAGACAATTTTTACACTTTAAACACTTTTAAAATAAGTAATACTGCTATAGACACCTGTGCTAACATTCTAACTACAGGAACAACTACATAAGCTAACAAGCCTAACACCTACTATAGTAACTATAATAAACTTAAGGCATAGCTACTCTAAGTTAATAGATACTTCTATATTAAAGAGACTAAAATTAACAATAATAACGCAGTTATATAGGCCTTTACGTTTTTATAAAAAGCTGCTAAAAAATAGGCTAACTTTATTCTTTGTTAATACATAGATATAACTGTTAATAATAATACTAACAAAGCACTTATTAAAGACTAAAACAATTTTAAAATAAAAATAAAAAAAGTATTCTTACTTTTTAAAGAGTCTATAGTAGTAGAACAAAAGATTTAAAGGTTACAACAAACTTGCTCTGCAGCTAATTATATAATAGAGTTTTAGCAGTACTAAATAGTTATTAAATAGAACAACAACGCTTTAATATAGATGTACTAATAAGGTCTTAAACTAGCTGTACAAGTAGAACTTATGCAAAGCAAAGCTACTTTTAATATACTTAACAAACTTATAGCTAAAGCTATTTAAGTAAATAATAACTTCTACAAGCTTAAGCTAGAAAAACAACTATTCTTATAGAGAAATTATATACCTAAAAATATAGATACTTAACTACGTTAAACCTATTAACGCCTGTACCCTAACTAAGGTTAATAACAAAACTATACTTCTAAAATCTTAAGACACTATGTAACTAACGGCTATAAGCCTATGCACCTTAACAACTTTAATAAAAAACTTAAAAAAGGCAAGTTTTAGCATAATAAGAATAGTAAGAAAAAAATTACTTGCTATGTATATAGCAAAGAAGGTTATATAAAGTAAGACTACTAGAGCTAAAGTAAAGTAATATAACAGTTAAATATTCTTTACTGTGTAGTACTTAGCAACAATCTAGAGAAAGAATAAAACGTTATTACTTAACTTACTATTACAGTCTAAAGACAGAACTAGGCAAATATTAATAGTCTAGATAACCTCCTTATAATTACCCTAGAAGAAGCTTTAGACAACAACGTCTCTAAGATAATACTTAATAAAAAAATAGAAGCAACTTCTGCTAACTAGACTAAGTATAGAAAGATAGCTAAGTTTTAAAAAAACTACTAGCCCTCTACACTAGTTACATAGAAAGAACTAATAGCCTATAACTAGGAAAATTTACTACTAGCTACGCAGAAGTACTACACTACACTAAATAGGCAAGATATTAACATATAGGTATTACTACCCTTAGAAACATAATACTTAAATAACCTAGCTAAAAAAATTAATGTTCTACTAAGGCAGCTTAAATAACTTAAAGAAATCTTTATAGAACCTTACAAAAAAATATTAATAAAATACTACTAGTATGCTAATTTACTAGAAGAACTATAAAAGAAAGAGATTACTCTAGTAGCTACTATTAATAAAGCCCTACACAATAACTTTGTATAAAAATAGACCTAAGATACTAAAGCATTCTAGAATAAACTAACGCATTAACTTTTAGATTAAGAGAAAGAGAAGATTTATAAAGAACTCTAGGCAACACGCTAAAAGCGCAGAACTTAAAATAACAGCTGCGCTACTAACTCATATTATTAGATAAACCTGCGCAATCTAGAACACGCAAGGTACTTCTAAATAGTATATACATATAACAGCTGCACTATACATTATTTAGACAAGTATAGATTAGAATAGTTTTTTAAGAAACTAAAGAAAGTGCCTTAATGCTAATACTTATAGTATAACTGCCTTAACAACAAATGTGCGGGACACCTATAAGATAAATAACATAGCCTATACTTTTATAGACACAACAATTTAGAAAAGACCCTACAAATGCACATAACGTAGTAGAAAAATTATAAAAACAGAACTTGTGCATAAGAGTATAACTAGCCCTTATAGCACACGTGCCTTAATATTAAATATAAACTATATATAGTTGCTAAGAAGTTTTATAGATTTAGCACATAGTCTTTTTTAGACAGACGCTCTAAATACCTAGAACTGCTAAGGCAATAAATGCAATTAACCCCTTAAGCCTCCTTAAGCTACTAGTAAAGCTTAACAGATATTAGATAATAGCATTAGTAAATTTTAGCTCCTAAGCTAACTTTGTTTCTCTTTAAGTAGTGCAAGTAGCAGGTCTATAAATACTAAAAAAATAAAAACTTTACTTACTATATATAGCAAACAGCTAGCCTATGCTAGGCAAAACAACTGTTACGTACAAGGTTAGCAAAGTAACACTTAGCATTTAGAAATATAAAGAAAAATTAAACCTAGATGTTTTTAGATTAGCTATTTATAATATTATATTAAAATCTTTTTAGTTATAAGAATATAATCTACAGATTAACTAAAAGTTAAAGAAGTTTTTATTTAAGTGCTATAGATTAGACGCAACTACAAGCTAGCTTACGCATCTAATAACTATAATAGTAGATAAAAGAAAGATTTACAATATTACTAAAAGACAGCAAACTTTAACTAAGAACAGCCTTACAACACAAGGGTTTAACTTAATAAATACTAGCAAGGCACCTTTAAGTTACAAAGTTAGAGTTTTAAAGTAATACGTAACTTTAAATATCTTAAAAAAGTATAAAGAATTTTAGCACCTCTTTATAGAAGTAGTAGACAGCAAAGCCTTACTAAGACACTAACCCTAGAACTACAAGATTGTCCTAAAAAAAGAAAAGACTCTACCTTTTAGGCTAATTTATTAACTATTAAAAATAGAACTTAAAGAACTAAAGACTAAGCTAGATAAAGATTTAAGAAAAAAATATATTAGACCTTTAATATTACTAGTAAGATTTTCTATACTATTTATACTAAAGAAGAATAGGCTACTATAGATGTGCGTTAACTACTAGAAACTTAACAATATTATAGTAAAAAATTAATACTTATTACTAAATATTATAGAGCTTTAAGATTAATTATCTTACGCTAAAGTCTTTATAGTATTAGACTTCTAAGATCAATACTACCTTATTAGGATAAAAAAGGTAAAGAATAAAAGACAGCGTTTTAAATATAATATAGATACTACAAATATACTGTTATACTATTTAGGCTTACAAACGCTCTAGCAACATTTTAGGAACTTATTAATAATGTATTAAAAGCACATTTAGACATTTTTATTATAATATACCTAGATAACATCCTTATCTACTCTAAGAACTTAAGGGATTATATAGAACACGTCTGTACAGTACTAAGGTGCCTAGATTAGTTTAACCTCTAGCTTAAACTAAAAAAATGCAAGTTTTATAAAGATAAAGTTGCTTTCTTTAAATATATAGTAAGAGCATAAGGAGTACAAATAAGTAAAAAAAAGATATAAGTAGTTAAAGAATAGCTATACCTAATAATAGTTAAAAAGATACAATTATTTCTAAAATTTCTAAACTTTAACTAATAGTTTATTAAGAACTACTTTAAGATTGCTATTCTATTAATAAAACTTATAAGGAAGGAAATACTCTTTAAGTAAATTAAAAAAGCAGAAGACGCCTTCTAGATACTTAAGAAAGCAAGCATAAAACTACTATGCTTTAGAATATTTTAAGTAGGACAACTATTACACTTTAAAACTAACGCATTAGACTGTATACTTAGAGGCTGCGCTAGTTAATTGCATAAAAGCAAATAGTACTTAATTATGTACTATTTATAAAAATTCTCTAGACTAGAAGAATAATATAACGTCTATAAGAAGGAGCTACTAGCTATTATTACATGCTTACAGTATTAGAGAGCGTATGCAGAGAGCTGCTTAGAACTTATAATATTTACAAATTACAAGAATTTAGTTAACTTTACAACTACTAAAGTACTTAACTAATAATAAATAAGATAGTTAGAGCTACTTAGATAATACAGGTTTAAGATTATATACACACCTAAAAAAGATAATAGCAGAGCAGACGCTCTTAGCTAATAACACAATATTATAGAAATAAAAGAAATTATTAACACTGCAATACTTAAGATTAATAAAAACAAATTATTAGAACTAGCAATAACGCTAAACACAGTCTTACAAATTGTACTAGATATACTAAAAGAATTACAAGAAGCAATTATTAAATAATATTATAACAACTTTATACACAGTTACCCTAGCATTACTCAAACTATAGAACTTATTAAGAGAAATTATAAGTTTCTAGGAATAAAGAATAAAGTTACTTTCTTTATTACTAAGTGCGCAGACTGTTAGAAGAATAAGCACAGTACCTACGCACCTTACAAAGAAATGTAAGTAATAGAACTACTTAACGCACTATAGTTAGACATTTCTATAAACTTTGTTATAGGCTTACTAGTCTTAAGAGACCTTATTACTAAAGTATCTTACGACGCAATTCTTGTAGTGGTTTATTAATTTATAAAACAAGTAAAGTACATTACCTTTAAAAAAGACTTTACAGCAGTACAGCTAGCACATATTATTAACAACTAAATTATTAGACATTATAGTATACTAAAGTTAATTATTAGTAACAAAGATAAGCTCTTTACTTCTAACTTTTAGACAACACTATTAGCCGCAATTAAAATAAAATAAAAGCTATTAACAGCCTATTACCTACAAACAAATAGATAAACAAAATAAATAAATTACACTACAAAAGCCTATCTTAAGATATATATTAATTAATAATAAAATAATTAGGTATTGTTACTACTTATAGCACAAATAGCATACAACAACAAGATATTAAAGTCTATAGGACAAACACTGTTTTACGCAAACTATAAAAGATACCTAAATTTCTTTACCTATACATTTCTAAGCTAGAAGATAGAAGCAGCTATTGCAACAGCTAATAAGCTTAAAACAGTATATAAGTTACTTAAAACAACACTTAAGAAGGCTTAACATTAAAGCATTTTATATATTAACTAGAAACAAAAAATAGCACCTTAGCTAAAAAAGAGAAATAAAGTATATTTACTTACAAAGAATCTTCGCACTAAATAACCTAATAAAGAACTTAACAACGTTAAAGTTAAACTATTTTTAATTCTAGACTAGAAGGGACTAGTTACGTACACACTTAACCTTCTACTAAATATAAAAATCTACCTAAGATTCTATATTAACATGTTAGAACTAGCAGACTTAGAAACGCTATTACAGAAAACCTTCTACTATAAAACAAAAAAAGAAAACAAATTTAAAGTTAAAAAAATTATAGTACATTAAACGTAAAACAACAGCAACAAATACCTAGTTAAATAGTTAAGATACCTAGACAGTGACAACACATAAAAACTAAATACAAACCTAACAAATTACTAACAAATAATATAAAAATACTACAACTAGGCCTAGAACTAAACTAAAAGACATTAAAACACATATACTAACAAAAACTAACAACGTACCTTATAAACTACTACTAGCCTCTAGCGCAACACTACTAATATCTAGCAAAGCAACTACATTATTTATACTACTTATAGTGGACTACACTATTAGTAAGTGCGTAATACTAATAGCTGCTGTAAGGCAATTAAAAAACTCTGCATTTACGTCCTTACTCTCTACTTCTAACTCTAACGCAAGGCAAAGCGCTTTTTTTTATATATACTTATTAGCCTGCGACAGTATTTTCTTATTACGCAACAGACGCGTAATTACTTTAAACAACAACTTCTTGTCTATATTTACTTTTACTTAATACTTTTTATAAGTTTTATCTAAAAAGGCTTAAAATATATTTACACATGCCTAGCCTAGACGCGTACACTTTGCATATTTTAAAAAGGAATTTAGCATAATATAATAAGGACAGTTATTAACAAAACACTTATCGCAAGTAAAGTTAGAAACAAAATTAGCATTAAAATTTTTTAGGCAAGACAAATTTAGCGTTTTTAAGAACTAGATAATATAGCAAATCTTAAAGCTTATAACAACGCGCAGGGCAACCCTGCTTATAAGCTAAGCACTCTGCAAGATTAGGTAATCTAAGAACAAATTCTAAAAAAGGAAGAATAGGGTTACAACTTAGCTATAAACCTAAGTTTTACAGAGAACTACTGTAACTAACAAACTAAGAACTAGACAGCTGCCTACCTGGCTACTGCAGCAGAAAGTCATGTAACTAATTACTACGCCAAGGACTATCGCTAAGAGCGTTTACAACTATTAGCGACTATTGCTAGAAGCATTTATAACTATTAGCAACTATCGCTGGAAGCGTTTACGACTATTAGCAACTATTGCTTAGTATATAGTAATAGACATTAAGCCCTTATAGCTTAGTGTGTTCAACTTTAAGTGTAATTTAAAAATTACCTAATTCTTAACCTCTCTGTGTTATTACATTGTTCTACTAAACGTGCTAACACAACTACCTGTGCTATTACATCGATCTACCAATCGTGCTAGTACAACCCCCGTCCATCGCACTCACTCATTCTAAGAGAACCAACACAGATCATCTACGGACGATCTTCACAATATTTAGCTGCTAGCAAATATTCTTCTATAATAGGGCACTAAAATTAGTGCTACAGTTAGATATAGTACTAATAAGTAAGTTATAATACTTAAACATATCTATAAAACATTTAGGGACTTCTATTGCAGTACATTTATAAGTTAAGTAAAAATAGCGGCTTTTGGTAAAGTAATTTATAATAACTAAAATGTTGTAAAACTCTTTACTATCTATTTTAGAAAGAGGAAGATCTTGTATAAAATTTAAAGTAAGGTCTAACTACTATTAGTGCAAGAAAAGTAGTAGTTGTACATAGCTATATTTGCTATTTTATAGTAACTTTGTCTATTTGTATATACTATAGGCGTTGCAGTATTTTATAATAAACCAACTTATTTTAGGCTAGTAGTAATAATTATATATTAGATAAAAAGTAAATTTAAGTTTTTTATAGCCTGCGATTTTGAAGTTGTAATAAAATTAAAAACCCAGCGCTAGAGTTGTGTATTTGCAAAGATATAAAGTTTAATTTTATTAATAAAAAAGTCACAACTTAGTCCTGTTCCTATAAAAGTAATATTAGCAGCACTAAAATAGTATTTATGCTTATAAAACTATTTAAATAGCCTAATCTTATAAGTAGTAATAGCTAAGAAAGCTTTTGTAGCTATTTTATTATTAGCGTAAGCTTTATTTAGCAGCTCTTCTATAAGTTAAAGATTTTATTTATAAGTAGATAAAGTAAGATTAGCGTTGCCTTCTAGTAGAGGTAATTTCTTAGAGTTAGCGTTTTTGTTGTTGTAAGCAAACGCAGTCCTTAGAATATATTATTGTTCTAGTATAATAGCGTCTATATTTTTACTAGCTAGGGTAAAAGCTTGTAAAGCTATTGCAATAGTAGGTGTTATACTAGAAAAAATACTTTTAGACTAAAAATAACTGTGTTTAGCACGTGTTAAAGGTTGTTTAAATCTAATAAAGCGTCTTATACTCTTTAGCTAGATGTATCAGCTTTGCTATTATTAGTTTTAGAGCTATAGACAGTTTTAAAGTTAAACTAAAATAAAAAAAGTAACTATTCAGCTCCATATCTAGTAAGCATCTTACTTAAGATAAAGGTTTTTATGTTTTTAGAGTCTAAGATAATATAAATAAAATACTTAAATTTTATAAGCTTAAGTTTCTATTCTTTAAATACCTAAATATTTTTTATAAGTTCTAAATTAGAAATATTATAGTTATATTGTGCAGTAGAGTGCTGTTGAAAGAAAAATATAATCAGCTAAAAAATGTTTTGTATATTAAGTTAATTTATAATACTACTAGTAGCATAGGCTAAGGCGCCTATAGAAATATTAATTTTTTTTAGTAAAGGTAAAGTATATTAGTATAAAGATTTTGTAAAAAGTAGCTTTATGTTCTTTTCTACTAGGCTTCTTGTTAAAAAAAACTTCAGCCTTAATACGTTTTGTAAAAGAAAAGGTTATAAATAAGTAGCCTTTAGTAAAATGTTAATTAAAGCTTATATAGCCTGGGAAAGCAAGTAGTTTTTTTATATATTAAGGTATCTTCTATTTGCAGATTGCAGAGACTTTAGCTAAGTATATTTTAATACTTCTGTTAGTAATAATTATACTTAAGAACTTAATACTAGTTTTATAAAATTTATACTTTTTAAAGTTTACGTAAGATATATTAGCCCTTAGCTAGGCCAAAACTAGCTTAAGTTACTTAATGTCTTTTTTTTTATTTGCAAGAAAATAGGAGGTTATCTAAATATATAGTGCAGACCTAATTAAGATGTTAAACAAGTGTGCTAGTAATAGCGCGCTAGAAAAAAGCAGGAGCATTATATGATTTAAATAGTATAACCTTATACTTAATTGTGCCTTGCTAAGTAGTAAATATAGTAAGCTATTTAGAGCTTAGCTTTATATAAATCTAATTAAACGCGTAAAGAATATTAAATTTGAAAAAACTAGTAGCTTTACTAAGTTTAGCTAACTGTTTACAGAAAAAATAAATAAATCGTAATTTTTAATTATAGCTTTATTGAGGTTAAAAAGGTTTACGTAAATATGAAAACTTTTTTCTAGCTTTACTTTGATTTAAGGAAGTCTTACGCTAGTAAGTTGCACTATTTAATAAATCTGCGTTTTTCTATTTTATGAATATAGGTAGCTATAACCTTTTTTTATTAGCTTAAAAATAGTTAAAAATAATAATTTAGAATACTTGCGCCTAAAGTTAGTTGAACCTTATAGTTATATTTTAAATAGTCTAGTAACTTAAACGCTGCTTTTTTATTAAACACTAAAATATAATTAGTATATTCTTTTGATAGTTTTAGTGTACAAAATCTTTTAAAAGTAACTTTTTTAACTTAATTTATGAACTTTACAAAGTCTTTATTTATAGTTACTCATTAAAACTAGGTAACTTATTTGCTAGGTGTAGTTATAAAGTAAAATTTTAATTTTATTTTTTTACGTATATGCGAATAGCGCGAAAGAAAACTATTTAAATTTTAACTAGTAGTTCATTAGTAGGCTTAGGTAGAAAAGTAGGCACTTTCTTTTTAACTTTATTAAGAGAGGCTTGCTTAATATAAGGACTATAGCAAGAAAGTATATATTTCTTGCTTAAGACGCCTATTTCAGTAAGTTCTAGTTTAGAATTCTATCTAGCAGTACTACTTAAGTAGGAGTTAGTAGTGTAACGGCGCAGGCAAGACTTACGGATCAGTATCGGCAGAAGTGATCACGGCAAGGCATATGAGAGTGCGTTGTGATCCACAAAGGAGCCTTGATTCAAACAAGACACCTATAGGCCTTGTACGAAAGGATATCAAAAATCTACAGAGCAACTATAGGTCCTGAGCTGTCTTTATACCTGCGATCTGGGCCAGGACCGGAGTAGGTCCGATACAGGTAAGATCCTGAGATAACGGTGAGGATAATAGAGTTTTAACGTGTTCGTTACAAGTAGAAGTTTTTGCTTCTAAACTTTAATTATTAATATAGTTATAATTAGAAGGTTTATTCTCTATTTACTTATGCCTGCTGTAAACTAATTTTAGCACAGTGTCTTTAAGCTAATAATATCGTTAATAGTACTAATTAGGGAACTCAACTATACTTTTATAGTTATTAAGTTTAGGCTAGTAGAGTTTACGCTACTTAAATCTAAGTACAAGATGTTGCGAATTGTTGCGTAGTAGATGATGCAATATCTCGCAATCTTATGTAATCTTACGTAATAGATTGCGTAGTTGCTGTAGATTAATTAATAACAATAATAAGTAGTACTAGTAGCGTAATAGCTTCTAGTAATCAATTAATTGTAGGTTGATTATAGATTCCAGGTGTGATTTTAAGCACCTGGATTCTGTAGAGAAACAGCTAAGTAGCTTAATCTCCAACAAAAGTTACTATAAAATAGTAAATATAACTATTTATAACTACTGCCTCTCTTGTACTAATAGTAGTTAGACCTTACTATATATTTTATTTACTTTTTAAAATAGATAGTAGAGAGTTTTGCAATAATTTAATTATTATAGATTACTTTATTGAAAGACGCTATTTTTACTTAGACTATAGACGTATTGCAGTAGAAGCTTTTTAATATTTTATAAACATGTTTCAATATTATAGCTTACTTCTTAGTAATATATTAAATAGTAGTACTAATTTTATTACTTTATTTTAAAAGAATATTTGCTAGCAGCTAAATATTAAGCGTATACTGTTTATAGTCTACTACTTAGAAGCATATAAACAAATAGAATAAGTACATTAGTTACTAAAAATATACTTGTGCTAATACATTAACTACGCTTAGGACAACTAGGCTTTATAACTATATATTCCTAAGTTTTGAGTTAGTAATATTCTAAACTTTAGCTTAAGTATAAGTTTATTTTTTATTAACTTTAGAAATTACTTCTTTAGCAAAAATTCCTTTTATAAAAATATTAATGCTAATTTACTACGTCTAGCCTGCAACTAGGCTATTTAGGCAAAAAAAATAAATAAACTTATATATAAATTTACTTATGTATCTAAAAGAGCAACTCTAATAGGCTTAGTAAAACTAAGTAACTTAAGCTAATACAATATATTATGCTATACTACTATAAATTTCCCAGAATTAAGTTTATATCTTAACAATAAACTAGAATATCTTGTAATAAGTTAAAAAGCTTATAGACTACTTAGCTAGCACTTACTTAGTAATAAAAGTTATTCATAAAAAAGGTGCCTACAAACTAGAGTTGCCTGTAAAAATCATTCTATAATAGTATATTTGTAGGTGAATATATACCTTCTAGCCAGAGTACAATTCATTAATCAGTTAGTATTTTGTTTCTAACAATATTTCTAGTATTTTATTCTTAACTTTTACAGCTAGTAGCTACTAAGAGCCTAATTAATTAAGCCCTAGCTTAAGTAGTGCTAGCAGAAGTTATAGATAGTAATAGCAACGCCTACACAAAATAGCTTTTAAATAATGTTATAAACATTATCTTTATAGAAATAAGCAAGATTAATAGATACTTAGTATATAAAATTAGATAGACATATTTTTTAAATCCTACTTAGTAGAACGGTAAAGATTACTTTAATTATTATAATACTAAACCTTTTTACTAGAAACATCCTAATAAGCCTACTACTTTAGATTTTACTATAACCTTTAATTAGACCCCTCTCTCTATAGACGCAGACAATAGACAAGACAAATACGCTATCGCTAATAAGAACTTAGCGGAAAAGCTTAAAAAGCTTACAAACGTAATAGAAAAGGCTACTTAAAAAAAACACTTACACTACTAAACTTTACGCTATTGATACCTGCTTTACTAAAATTATTAATAAGCGCTGCAGTTAGTTATTTACTAAGTATATAAGTTGTACTTATAGTAGTAAAATTCCTTAAAGTTAGTAACTAAAGAATACTTTTTTTTATATAGTGTAAAAACACTATTTACATTAAATTTCGCGCTGCAAAGTTAAAGTAGTAGAAAATAGCTAAAAGATACGCTTTTTTATATAAGAAACTGTGTAAACACGCGTAGCCTTATACAAACTATAAGTAAATAACAAAGAATTATTAAGTTTAGTAGTTTATAAAAAGCCTTTTCTTTTTTTTCTTTTTTTTCTAAATTTTAATTTTCTTTTTATCCCTTTTGTACTAGTAACTGTAGCTGGAGGACTAGCTACTACTTTTTTTTAGAGGAGGGGCACATGTAAAGACATAGCCTCTATTTACTTACTACTACATACTTTATAGCTAGCTTTAAAGTATGTAGCTAGAGATAGAGGCCTGCTTTACTACTTGGCAAGCACTAGTACTAGCTAGGCGTAGCACTAGGCTTGGCGCCCACTACGCTAGCACTAGCCCCTCTTCTCTACTCTATAGCTGCTCGCACACTTAGCCTCTTCTAGGTCTATGTCTCCTATTCTCTACTCTAAATACAAGCTATCTTTTTACTAGCCTTCCTTCTGTGCGTGAAGTCTGCCTTATACTTATTAACTAGCTTATTATAATTATTCTTCTTATACTTAGTATTAAGGACCTAAGCCTTATATTTGCGTTAAGTAATTTTATGATTTTTTCTTCTTAAGTCCTAGCGCTAGGTAGTAAAGCAATAGGCTCTTTAATTTCTTTAAGCAAATACAAATACAAAGGCTTTTAGAGATTTCTTAAGTGCACGTCTAGGAGATTAGAGTTAACTTAATTTTTAATACTTTTCTCTAAGTAGTACAGTTTTAATAGAGCAAACTAGGTAAGCTAGTCTAATTAGGCCTTAAGAATTACCTTTAGGGCAATAAGCAGTGTATTAAAGAGGTCTATATTAGTAAGATGCTTCATAGGATTATGACATAGGTTATTGTTAAAGTAAGCGCGGTATTAGTTAGTAGCTGCGTTAACTATAACAGTAGCTAGTAGGTTATAGAATAGATTAGTAGAAGGTAAATTGTATAATTAAGTAGGTATTAGGTACAGCAGCTGCAGTAATCTGCTAGCCGTACTGTAAGAGATAATAGAGGAGAGTAAAGTAATAATTAAACAGTTAACCTTCTAACTTGCTAATTGCGTAGTAAGAATTAAAACTATAACTAAGCAACTAGGCTTATAACTATAGGAGCTAAAAAGGAGCAATTGCTTAATTACCTAAGTAGAAAGTAAGTGTATTAATTAACAAGGTGCCACAACAAATTGTCCAATAACTACTTAAGAGACATAAGACGATCTAGCCCGTTTATATAGACGCTAGCGGGGCTGTTACGTGAACAGCTTACCAGGATTACCGCATTAACAGGGTGATCCGCGTGTTGATACTTTAACAATAAGTAATATGCCCTTGCAGCTTATTATGTTTAACTTTATATAACTTAATTCTCAAAATACTTATTTTAATTACATTGTCTTACTATATGTGCTAATACAACTCTGTACTATTACATTAATTTTCTAATTATGCTAGTATACTAACTGTCTATTGCACTTACTTATTCCTAAGAACTAACTCTAGATTATTCTTAGAATATCTTTCTAGTAGTGTATTTTACTTTTTCTTATTTTTATAGTTAAAGTTTTTATCTTAAACTAGTTTCAGCTAAGTATACTACGTAACTAGGTTATCTAAGTTAGCCTAAAAAGCTAGACAAGTTATTATCTAGTATTTGCCTAGCTGAAATAATTCAGTACGCATACAAAGTCTATAAAAATATACAAATATCTTAATATTTATAGCTATTAGAGCTAACGCTTGTTGAATTCTAGAAAGGAATATTAAGAAAGAATTTCTTTTTATATACTTTTACATTTATTACACTTATAATATGTTGGAGTATTGACACTCGTTTGACACGCGGATCACCCTGTTGATTGGGTGATCCTGGTATGCTGCTGCACGTGACGGCCCCGCTAGCGCCTATATAAATGGGCTAGATCGTCTTATGTCTCTTAAGAACTCTTAAATACTGCGTAACTGCTTCTAACTTTAAACTATAGTTACAGAATTAAACTTTACTAATAAGATACTAATGAAAATGTTAGACAATAATTAAGAGAAGATTATCAAGCAATAGAATAGTAATAAATAGGCAGCACTATAGACTTAAATTAAGAGAAAGGGCTAAAAGGCTAGCGCTAGCAGATTAGCTGCTAATAAACCAAATAAAGCATATTTTAGCTTATTAGTTTTAGCACTAATTAACTTAAAGAACTTAATTAAAAAAAATATTCTAAACGTGTTTAGTGTAGCTTTAACTCCTTATGCGTTGTCCTTTTGTATTATTATAGATAGTAGAGTAGTAGTCTACTTAGTTAATAGTATAGATTACCTAGCACTAGACACTTATTATTAAGATGTTAAAGATAAAACTGTTAAAGCAGGCACTTAAATTATTCTAGTTGCTAGAAAAAGAAATAGGCTGCTTATAAACATTCTATATAGTAAAGCTAGCCCTAAGATAGCTATTCTTCTGCTTACTAATGTTAAGTTTGTCTTAGGCTTCTACGTTAATATTATTTCTAAAGCTTAGCTTAAGTAGGTAAGCCGTTAGTGCTTAAGATATAATTACTTTATAAAACTTAAAACAATTAAAAAAGACGTTGTTTTAATTAACTTAAAATGTTACTTTAATTTCTTATTTTTTTAAATAAAGCAACTCTCTTGTTATGAAGCTATAAGTATGCACTAGTAATAAAGATTAATAGCATTAATTATTAGGACACTTAAGACAATAAGCTATTAAAGCTCTAGTCTACTTAGCATAGAATATTAAGATTACTTGTAAAAAGTTATTAAAATGCAACTACTACGCAATAGCTTATGTCTTATAAGTAATTTTTTAATAATTAAAAGAAAGATTACTTTAACTATTTTATAAAATTTTATAAGATTTATTTAATTTCCTAACTAGCTTACTACTTAAAAGACAAGCACTAATTATTAAAGAAGAGTACTTAGGCAAGCTATATAATTTCAAAGTTTAGTTAAAAATACTAAGTAATATTATGTATGTAATGAAAGGCCTTTTTAAAAGAATTAAGAGGATATATTAGTAAAACTTTATAGAGATTTATTATAATAACAATACTGCTACACTGCCTTAGAGAGAGCAATTAAAATATAAAGAATAAGCAAGAAAAAAAGAAATTGTAATTAAGACGCTGCTGCTATATACTTACAAGCCTAACAGCTTTGTAGAAAGAGCTAGCTAAGAGCTAATTATAAAAGCTATTAAAATACGCATAAGTGCAAATTTACTAGCTAAGCTTTAGCTAGTAATTATAAATGCATTTGCTTCCTTGCATAAAATAAGCTCTTCTAAGATTTATAGCTACTAATCCCTTAACTAGATACTTAAAGAATAGTTTAGGAAATACTTCTAATACTATTAACCACTTAAGATTAGACATTAGACTGCTAATCTAAGCCTAGACTAGAGTAGAATTTACGCATACAGCTGCTAAGCCTATTTATTAAATAAGAAGAGGCTAGCTAGGGATAATTATCAAAGATTAAAAGTTAATCTTAAAGGCTATATTAGTAATTTTTGTAGTTATTAAGCCTTTTATATATACTATATATAAGTACTAACTCTTAATTAAGTAATTACTACTTATAATATAACTTTTAATAAAGACTTATTCTACAGAAGAAATTATAAAAAAGAGCTACTAAAATACTAAGTATTTAAAATTGTAGAAATCTTTTATAATAGTAGGCTAGTTAATTTAAAAAAAAACTTATAAGACCTCCTAGACTTTTAAGTAAAGTGAATTAGGAAACACAGCTAGCTACTAAAGACTTTTAAGGTAATCTATCTACTATCTTGAGTAGTAAAAAAGGCCTGCATACTAAGTATAAAAGTAGATTAGAAGACGCTAAGTAAATAGAGCACAAAGCTAGTATACTATTAGGAATGTACTTAAATTAGCAGTAAAATACTAGTCTTACTACTGTACAACTAACTTTCAAACTAAAGACTCTAGAAGGCAATAACGTAATTAATTATAAAGTACTTAATAGTTAAATAGTAGTGCGCTTGCCTAAAGAAGCTAACTTATTAATATTTGAAAGTAGGAGCTTTCTTTATATAAGCCTAACCACTTATTACTAGTCTAATAGTCTATACCTAAAGACTTTAACACGCTAGCTAATTAAAATAGGACTTTTACAAAAAAAAAAGCTAGTTGTAAACTATAAATTATCTTGTAGTACAAGATCTAAGGTTTTAGATAATCAATAAAGTAAGTAAGTATAAGCTTAACCTCTACTTACTAGACGTAGTACTAGAATTGCTAGTAAAAGCTAAAATTAGCTTACAAATTGTTATTCTCTACTGTCGCAACGTGTATATGTATCCTCTAGACGGAACACGATTCATCGATTAGTCGGTATTTTGTTTCCGACAGTTATGAGCCCGGTGACGGTCAAAGCTGCGTCAGCGCTTTTAATATGGTCGCTTACCTAGGTGGGTGACTACAAGCGAGAAAGCAGCAAAAAGATAAAAAGATAAAGATAAGCCTAAGGGATACAACAACATGCACACAGACCGCCTAATAAAGTAGATTTCTTATTAGGTAGGTGCGCTAAGAGAGCGCTAGCGCCAGTGAGCTAGTAGCCTAGCCCTCCGCTCAAGAGAGCGCTAAAAGTAATCTAGGGGGTGTGTCGCAACGTGTATATGTATCCTCTAGCCGGAACACGATTCATCGATCGGTCGGTATTTTGTTTCCGACATCTACTATATAAGCTAGGCAGTAGGCGTAAGCGTAAAGACGTAACTAAAAATTTTAAACATAACCTAAGAGTAAAAGCATAGGTAGTGTTAAAATATTAATTATAAATTATAAGAATTTATTAAAAATTAATTTTTATAATACTTACCTGCTAAGTGTGTAAGTAACTTAAAAAGACTAAGCAAGCTATACGACTTTTCATTATAAAGTTATAGTGGCATTACTTACTAAGTCTAAACTTAATATAAAAAATGCTTAAGTATATTATGATAACATACCTAAACTACTAGCATTATAAAAGTAGTTACTTTAGTATTTTGTAAAAGATTTATTTAAAGATACCTATAGAAAAGAGATTAATAAGTTAAGTAAAAGTAAAACTTAGACTAAGATATTAAAAGAAGAAGCTGATAATTATCTAATACTTTAAAAGTAAGTTTAAACTTATAAGTTTAATTAAGATAGATTCTTTTTCAAATGCAAGGAGTAAATTATTATATAGAAATTTCTTTTAAAGAAAAATTAATTAATTTAATATATGCTGCTATGTTAGTAGCTATGTTGTTTTAAGTACTAGTAGCTATGACTACTAATAATGATTTAGAAATTAAGAAATATAATATTGTAAGATCATTCCTTAATTTATTCATTATAGTAAACAACTTAGTAATTTATAAAATGCTAAATAGCTTTAAAAAGCTTAAAAGGTGCGTATAGCATAACAGCACAGTTTATAAATTATAAGACCTACTAGTGTTATAGTATAGAAGGTTTTTCGAATTACTAAGAGAAAATAGTCTAATTGCTTTACTAGAGGAGCCCTACCTATTCTTTAATTAAGAAAAGAAGATTTTAGTTTTATTTTATATGAATAATATCTTACTAATTTTTACAAAAGATTATAAGCAAAAGATAATATATCTTTAGTTAAAAATTGTAAGTAGATATACAATTTAGGAATAAGGATTAGTTAAATATTTCTTTAGTATTTAAGTAATTAGAGATTATAAGAAGTAAACAATTACGCTTATACATGATATATATATATTAATAAAATTACAAAGAAGTTTAAGCTAGAGAATGGTAGCTTTCTAAAGACTCTACTGCTGTTTAAGAAGCTTATTAAGAATACTAGTAAAGCAACTAAGCAAGAAATTAAAGCTTAATAAAAAGGTGTTAAACTAGTGCTGTTTATAGCTATTATGCTTTAACTAGATGTTAGTTACTTAATTTTCAAGCTCTTACACTTCTTTACAAACCCTAGCAATTAATATATAAAAGCTATTAAATAAGTAATTATATACCTCTATCAGACTAGATAGGATGCAATTTGATATAAGAACTACGATAGCCTAGACGAAGTAATTGCAGGTTATAATTTCTTTATTAATAATTAAAAACTTATTAATTATCTTATAGATATATAGCTATTTTATGTAGTAGTCTAATATTTTAGAAGACAGCTTAGTAGACTACAGTAGGTATATTAACTACTAAGGCTAAGCTACTTACTTTTAGGCAAACTACTAAAAAGGCTATAGCATTTAAAAACTTTTCTTGCAAGCTGTTTTTTAATCTAGAAAAAGTTTAAATAGTTTAGTATAATAATTAATAGATAATTAGGCTTGTAGTTAAGAAAAATAAATAAATTAGCACTTATTCAAAATATATAAATATATAAAATATATAGCTGCAGCAAGAATTTGCTAAAGAATTATTTTAAGTTAAGTGCGTAGAAATAGTGATTATACTAGCTAATAGACTAACTAAGTTACTTACATAATAACAGTCTAAGAAGCTTAAGCAGTTGCTTAACCTTTAGTAAGTTAGATACTTAATTGAAAATATAAATAGTTAGTAAGTAAAGAATTTATATTAGGAAGTAATATTTATAAACTAGGCTAAGTTCTTTTTAAATTGCTTAGAGAGAGTAGAAGATTAATAAGCTAAAACTAACTAAAAACTAAAGAATAGAACTAAAAATAAGCTTACTAGTAAGTATTAAGATTATTATACTTACTATACTCTATTAGCAAGTCTTGCTTAGCTTTTTAAGCCTTAGCAACCTTAAGCGTATTATTAGCTATTTTAGCTTATATAGCTAGAGTCTATAGGTAAGTAGTATAAAGGCCTAAATTTATTTCATTACTTCTATACATAAAATTAAAAGATAAATGTTAGCTTACTCTAGCATACTTATACTTATATAATTAAGTAGTATAGCAATTAAGATAATAATAAAAAACGTAATAATATAAAGTAAAAAATAGCAGTATTTGCGAGTATGCTGTTCTTAAACTTTTCATTAATATAAAAGATACTGCTATTACTACTATAGCTAAAGCTATCATTACTACAGCTATTATAAATTATAAGCTAGCTATTAAGTAGGCTGTACTGCAAGTTAACTAGAATTAAGTAGAGTATTTTAAGGCTTATTTATTTTTTAAGGTGTTAAAGGTGGTGGTTGTTATTGTAGTCAAAATAGGGTTTCTAAAAAAAGTAAAAAGCAGCCACCTTCTACTAATTAGTCGCAAAAGTTAAAAAAAAGATTATGTGTAGTTAACAAAATTCGAATAGTAGGTAGATAAAGTCTACGCGCTAAGCGCTCAGAGCAGAAAAGCTTAGACTACTAAGCGAAAATTAGGGTTAAAAAAATTTACTAAAAGTACTAAAAAACGACACTAATTAAAACGTGTTTAACAGCAATTACTAGCCTATAGCTAGCAACAAAATTGCAATAGAGATAGAAAAAGAGAGTAAGAACATATACGTTACTGTAGTAGAAGCTTATAATACTTTTTTATAAAAGCTCTCTGCCTACTGCTTCTTACTTTTAAAGTTTCTTATACTCTATAGTACTGCATACAAACAACTTATATACAAATAATATAATGCTTAGACTATTCTTCTTAATAGCTTATATTAAGTAAAGTTAGACCTTACTAAGTTACTATACTAGAAGCTATAGTAGTAGATTATAAAGCTAGCGTTTACTGTTGTTAAGCAGCTACCTCTGTTAGTTAAAAAGAAGCTAGTAGCAATAGTCCCTATAGTAGATAAGTTAGTGCAAAAGTTAAAAATCTAACTATAGTCAAAACATATTTAATGCGTTTAGTATTATAGATGTTAAAGTTATAACAAGAACTGTAAAAAGCTAGTTTAGCTAGTATACTATATACACTGCGCATATTAATAGTCTAAGTATAGTAAAAGTATATTACTTTAGTAATCTTCTTCTACGCAAATACAACTTTAGTAAAAAGACTTAAGAGTAGCTTTATAAGAAGTAAAGGCGTGTTAAAACAGCTATTAAGCAGCTAAAACAAACTAATAAGCAGGAGGATTTTGTAAGTTGCCTCTAGAGATAGAAAAGCTGTGCATAGATAGTAATGCTATTATTATTTATTTATATCTAAGAATAGGCACTAAACGCTGCAACCGCAACACCGCTAGAATAGCAACAGAACAACAGAAGTTGCGGTTAGCAGTAAATAGTTAGCAGTAAATAGTTATTAGTTAAGAGAGTTAGTTAGAGAGATATTACGCATCTTTGTTTTTGTCTAAACATGCGACACACCAATTGCGTGCTGGCAATGCCAAATAAGGGGGCATAAGCCTAGATACCTGTTGTTAGCAATAAATCTTTTTTTACCAAAAAGGTGTCTACAAAATGTATAGTTACATTAAAAGGTTATCTTAAAAGGCTGAAGCTAATTTTAAGGCTTATATTCTAAATTTAAAGCGCTTACTAGCGCAGGAGTAGGGAGCAAAAGCTAAGCTAGAAAAGTATAAAATAACATTTTTTAAGCGCAGTAATCTTTAACTAAAGGCTTCTACGCAGAATGCTGTCTAGTAAATATAACACTGCTATTAATCTTTTTATAGTAAGTAATAATATTACTAAGCAGCTTATGCTTATTAACTTAGTACTTATTATTCTTTTATCCCTAGAAACTAGTTAGTAGCCTAAGCAAGAAGCTTAAATAATCAAAACTTACTTTTTTATCTTTATATATAGCTATAAAATAATTAGCAAGATTGTTATTCATAGTATTATATATGTAAAATAAGTAACTACTACAGCAATTGCTATCTTAACTGCTAGTCTAAACTTAATTAAAGCAGCGCTTAGTATATAAACTGTTAAGTATTTTCTTTATGTAGCGCTTACACAAAAGAATATTAAAATATAATAAATTAGTAATAATCTTTAAAAGGCTTGTAGACACTTTTTTCTAAGTTAAAAAAAGGCGCGTTATGATTTATAAACAACGCAATAGGCGTATATAGGATATTACTATTGTTATATTGCTAATCTATTAATGTTGCTTAAGCAGTAATGTACTTAAACTTTGAAATAAGCTTTTAAATAGTCTTGCTCTTGCGCTAGCTTAATTTCGTAGTTAAGCTTTTAGTTTAATTGAAATTTCAATAAAGGCTTAATAGCAGACAAGATTTAATAGATATATTGATTAGTCTTTAAGCTAAGCTACTAGAAGTCTTATAATGCTCACACAAATTAAAAGGCAGAGGCAATAAACTTTTATTATTTTAAAGATTAGCTGCTTGCTAAATTTTATTATTAAACAGGCTTTAACACGCGTAATGCTTATGCTTAGCACTATTTTTACGTAGCTGGCGTAGGCTTTATAAGTAACGCTTACGCTTGTTGCTGTTAGGGGCAGACTATACTAGAAAGATCAGCAGCTAATCAGTAAGGGAACAGTAAGGCAACAGGACTTACTATATAAATATTAGTAGAGGCGCGTTCAAGATTAAGAAGGCTTAGTAATTAATTCTATAGTAATTTATTTATTTTTAAGGTGTCAAAGGTGGTGGTTGTTGTTGTAGTCAAAATAGGGTTTCTAAAAAAAGTGAAAAGCAGCCACTCTCTACTAATTAGTCGCAAAAGTCAAAAAAAAGATTGTGTGTAGTTAACGAGATTCGAACGGTAGGTGGATGAGGTCTACGCGCTAAGCGCTCGGAGCAGAAAAGCTCAGACCACCAAGCGAAAATCAGGGTCGAAAAAATTTGCTGAAGGTACTAAGAAACGACACCAATTGAAACGTGTTCAACGGCGATTGCTAGCCTATGGCTGGCAATTCTATAGTAAGGCTAAAGGTTCTAGAAAAGTAGTAGACGTGATGAGTATTTGTTGTAATTGCGTATAGACTCATTACGTAATTTTTAGGGTCTATTTAATACTTTAATATTAAAATAGAACTAAGCTGCTTGCCTAATTATTACAATATCACGACAGAGATTAAAGATTAGGCAGTAGAACTATAATTATAAGGAGAGCTCTTGATTAAAAACGTTATTTAAGTAAGAATTAACTTCTTGCTTACAGCTTAGATTAATAGTTTCATACTAACCTAGGGGGTGTGTTAGAGTATTAACACTTAGTTAACCCGCAGATTACCTTGTTGATTAGGTGATCCTAGTAAGCTGCTGCACGTGACGGCCCCGCTAGCGCCTATATAAACGGGCTAGATCGTCTTATGTCTCTTAAGTTGTCATTAGACACTTTGTTGAGACCCTTAGTGACCAATACACTCATTTCACTCCATTTAATCAATCTCAATTGCCTCTTTCCAGCTCCCACATAATAGTATTTTGATATTACCTACTTCTTACTATGAAGCGCTGTTCTACTAAGACTATTTTAGCTTTAGCAAGTAATATATTTATTAAATTAGCACCAAAACTATATTTTTTTTAAAGTTACTTATAACTTAATACTTACGAAAAATAATGCTTACACAGGTATTAGAAGTAGTAAATTTGTTTTATTTAACTTAAAAGTAGCATAATAAAGGCTTAATATAAAGTTACGTACGCTAACTTAACTATAGTAAGACAATGTTATATTAAAGATAAACCTACTACGCAACGCTATAAAAATAGAAGCCTAAATTACACTTATTTATTTTTAGGTTGTGAAAAAGAGTAGTTATTATTATTTTTAAGATAAAGTTATTAAAAAGAAAAAAGTAGCTTCTCTTTACTAATTAGTTGCAAAAGTTAAAAAAAAGATTGTACATAGTTAATAAAATTTAAATAGTGTAGGAGATTATATACCTTCTAGCCGGAGTGCGATTTATCGATCGGTCAGTATTTTGTTTCCAATAGTTATGAGCCCGGACGGTGAAGCTGCGCTAGCGCTTTTAATGTAGTTGCCTAGTTGGGTGGGTAACCACAAGCGAGAAAGCGGCATAAAGATAAGACTAGAAGGTATTTCGAACAGCTATCCCTCTATTACTTGATTGCGCAGTATTACTAGTAGGGGTCACAGACGTCGGCATAATGTAATCTCCTCTACGCACTTTACTAATATAGGGGGTGTGTAGGTGAATATATACCTTCTAGCCGGAGTGCGATTTATTAATTAGTCGGTATTTTGTTTCTAATAAACTTGCTAGACACAGTTTAGAACCAAATTGTGTAGCCTACAAATTATCCCGCTACATATAATCCTGCCCCCTGTATCCTTATGTAGTTAAAGAGACCTACTAGTAATAAAGTTACAGAGGAGAATATCCAGTGTAGAAACGCGGTTTAGAAGAAAGAAAGATACTAAAGAAGGCAAAGCTCTACAATAGTTTTAATATAAAAGAATCTACAGTCTTCTTTAGCTTTTAAAGGCTTGTTTTACTCTTAAAGACACTGTTCTTAAACTAAATTCTATTTAAAAAGACTCTACCCTACGCATTACTATTATTTTAGCTAAAGCCTTCAATTATTTAATAAAATAAAATCAAAAACAAGTTCTTTACAATAAGTCTTTGTAAAATTAATTATTTATTAACAGACTGTATAGAATCTAATAATCCTAATAATGCTAAACTGACTTAGGACTAACTTCTATCTGTCTACTATTTATATTAAAACGTGTTAGGCAAAACTATAGTAGACTAACTGCCTAAATACTACCTATACAACTTTAAGATTATTTTTACTAAACTACTACTAAAATTAGTTTAGCTTTCTATACAAGTAGAGCACTAAAGAATTTAAAGCTACTAAGATGTTTGTAACAAATAACATTAAAAAAAAATTAATTCTAACAATTGCCTTTTCGCTTCTCCTATCCTCTATATTTAGAAGCCTAACAAAAACATTTAGATTTATGTTAATTATTGCAAACGTACTATAATTACTTAAAAAAACTTATACCTAATCCTACGTATTAATAAGCTATTACCTTACAAGTATAGAGCCTAGTTCTTTACTAAGTTAGATATACGCGCAGCTTTTAATAAGATTAGAATAGATCTCGACTCTATAAAGTACACTACTTTTTAGACCTAATACAGAACGTATAAGTCTAAAGTATTACTATTTAGATTATGCAACAGCCCTGCTACCTATTAATGTTATATAAATAATGTGTTAATTAAGTATCTTAATAACTTCTTTATAGTTTACTTAGACAACATCCTTATCTACTCTAGATTAAAGGCAGAACATATTCTCTACGTATTAAAGGTACTAGAAAGACTACAGTAAGCAGGCCTCTAAGTTAACATTAAGAAAAGCAAATTCTATATTATAAGAACAAAGTACCTAAGCTATATCTTAACAAACTAAAAGCTAGAGGTAAATCTTAACAAGGTAGAACCCCTTAACGACTAGGCACAACTTACTACTATTACAGGTGTAAAATTGTTCCTTAAGTTTATAAAGTTCTACTAGCAATTTATACTAAAATACTTACAAATAACTAAACTACTTTGTATACTCTAAAGCTCTTAAAAGCTATTTATAGAAGATTTAAATTGCAAGAAGGCCTTAAGAAAGTTAAAAGCTACATTACTAGATATTTCTACTTTATACTATTATTACCCTAAATATAATACTAAGGTAGAGACTAACGTATGAAATAGTATTGTTATAGGCGTACTTTTTTAGAAACAACTAAATAAATAATAATATTTAGTAGCATTCTTTAGTAAGGTTCTATCTAGGTTGAAACTAAATTAGAAGATTTACAACAAGGAACTTTTTACTATTGTTATAGCGTTTAGTAAGTAGCAAGCTAAATTAGCATTAGCCTACTCTAGAATTAACATGTATTTAAACTATTATTTACTTAATTACTTTATGACTATAAAAGTGCTAAACGCTGGGTAAGTATATTAGGCTAAGGAACTTGCACTATTCTCTTTTTACATTTAATACACCCTTAGGAAAGATAACGCCTACGTAGATATCTTTTCGCAACGTAAGTAAAATATAAAAAACTTAAAGTTTACTAAAACTAATAATTTTATATAGGTCCTACTTAAACTGCACCAACTAAATAACTAAATCAACTTTAACCTTGCTTTTACTTATATTACCTAACTCTACGCTTAGATTTTGTCTCTACTCGTAGTTAAAGCTACCTTAAAGCTTATAATATTAAATTTACCAAAATTAATTCAATTTGTTTTGCAAACAAGTTGAACTACGTTTGTAAAAAAGTATTACTTGTTACTAAATAAGTACTAGAGTAAAAATAGATTACTTTTGTATTTAACCTGCCTTTACGTACTGCCTATCTCTATACTCTATACTTAGATAATTCAAAAGGCACACAACTAAGTCTCCTCTACTTACTCCAGCGTTGTTAAAACTTATTAGTTAATTGCCCTAAAATACTACTAGAGGGGTATAAGGGCTACCTGTAAAAGGTATATATAGAACTGTGGGAGCTGAGAAGGGGCAATTGTTTGGTTACCTAAGTGGAAAGTGAGTGTATTAATCAACTAAGTGCCACAACAAAGTGTCAATAACTACTAAAGAGACATAAGACGATCTAGCCCGTTTATATAGACGCTAGCGGGGCTGTTTTGTAAACAGCTTACTAGTAACACCTAATTAATAGGGTGATCCGCGTGTCAATACTCTAACACACCCCCTAGGTTAGTAAGAAACTATTAATCTAAGCTATAAGTAAGGAGTTAATCTTTTCAAAATTAACGTTGTTAATGAAGAGGTCTTTCTAATCTCAGTCCTACTGCCAAATCTTTTATCTTTGTTGTGATATCATAATGTTGTTTTAATTAAGCAAGCAGCTTAGTTCGTTTATAATATTAAAACATTAGATAGACCTTAAATATCACTCAATTAGTCTATGCGCAATTAATACAAATTCTAATTACGTCTACTGCCCCTCTTAAATCTTTAGCCTTACTATAATTTTAATTACTATGTGTTTCTAATCTTTAACGCACCTTTATTATATGTATCCTCTAGCCGGAGTGCAATTCATCGATCGGTCGGTATTTTGTTTCCGACAGTAAGCCTTGTTGCCTTACTATTCTCTTACTAATTAGCTGCTAATCTTTTTAGTGTAGTCCGCTCTAAATAGCAATAAGCATAAGCGTTGCTTAGAGAGTTGTTGTTAAAAGCGTAAGAATAGTGCTAAGCATAAGCATTGTGCGCGTTAAAGCATGTTTAATAATAAAATTTAGCAAGCAGCTAATTTTTAAAATAATAAAAGTTTATTGCTTCTGCCTTCTAAACTGTATGCGCACTGCGAAACCTCTAGTAACTCTGCTTAAAAACCAATTCACTTGCCTATTAAATTAAGTTTTCTGTTAAGTTATTATTGAATTTTTCATCTACAAGAGGGTCTAACTAAAAGATTAAGCTAGCGCAAGGGCAAGACTATTTAAAAGCCTATTTAAAAGTTAAAGCAGATTACTACTCAGGCATCTGTACGGCAGACTTCACGCACAAAAGAAAGGCTGGTTAAAAAATAGCTTGTATTCTGAGTAGAGAATAGCAGACATAGACCTAGAAGAGGCTAAGTATGCGAGCAGCTATATAGTAGAGAAAAGGGGCTAGTGCTAGTGTGGTGGGCGCCAAGCCTAATGCTACGCCTAGCTAGTACTAGTGTTTGTCAAGTAGTAAGGCAGGCCTCTATCTCTAGCTACATACTTTAAAGCTAGCTATAAGATATATAGTAGCACGTAGGTAAAGGCTATGTCCTTACATATGCCCCTCTGTAAAAAAGAGATAGCTAGTCCTCTAGCTTTAGTTGTTTGTATAAAGAAAAATAGAAAAAAACTTAAAACTTAGAAGAAAAAAACAAAGTTTTATGTAAACTACTAAACTTTGCAATGTTTTAAGTATAGTTATAGTTTATATAAAGCTGTGCGTGTCTACAGGTCTTTCTATACAAAAAGTGTATCTTTAAGCTATTTTTTGCTAATTTAACCCTACAGCGTAAAATTTAAGGCAAATAGTATTTCTATACTATATAAGAAAAGTTCTTTTTAGTTACTAACTTTAAGGAGGTTCGCTATTAAAAGTATAACTTATATATTTAGTAAATAACTAACTACAGCGTTTATTAATAGTTATAGTAAGGCAGGCATTAATAAGCATAAAGTTTAGCAGTTTGAGTATTTTCTTTAGTAGCTTTTACTATTACGTACGTAGGCTTTTTAAGCTTTTACACTAGTTTCTTATTAGCGCTAAAATATTTATTTTATCTATTACCTGCGTCCTTAAGAAGAGGGGTCTAATGAAGGGTTATAGCAAGATCTAGAGGAGTAGGATTATTAAAATGTTTTTAGTAAAAAGGCTTAGCATTATAATAATTAAACTAATCTTTAGCATTATGCTAAGTAGGCTTTAGAAAATTTATTTATTTAATTTTATATACTTAGCGTCCTTTAATCATACTTATTTGTTAAGGAGCAACATTAATAAATTTACCTACTAGCTATTTTGTGTAGGCTCTACTATTACTGTATACAACTTCTACTAGCACTAGTTAAGCTAGTACTTAATTAGGTAGGCCTTCAGTAGCTGCTAGCTATAAAAGGTATTAATAAAATACTAAAAATGTATAGTTACAAATTATTTTTGTAAGTAAGTCTAGTTTATAGGCATGTTTCTATAAATAACTCTTATTACTAAGTCAAGGCTAGCCTAGTTGTCTATAAGCTTTTGCAATTATTGTAAAGTTCTTTAGTTTATTGTTAAAATATAAACTTAATCTCTAATATTATATAGTAGCATAGCATAACGTGTTATGTTAGCTTAAGTTGCTTACTTTTACTAAGCTTATTAGAGCTGCTCCTTTAGATGGGTAACTAAATTTATATATAAATTTATTTATTTTTTTGCTTAGATAGCCTAGTTATAGGCTAGACATAGTAAATCAGCATCTATGTTTTTATAAAAGTAAATTCTACTACAAGGGTAATACCTAAGGTTAGCAAAGAGTAAAGTTATACTAATACTATAGTTAATAGTATTATTAACTTAAAATTTAGTAATATATAGCTATAAAGCCTGCTTATCCTACGCATAGTTAATATATTAGTATAAGTATATTTTTAGTAACTAATTTACTTATTTTGTTTATTTATCTATCCCTAAATAGTAGGCTGTAGACAGAATACACTTAATATTTAGCTACTAGCAAATATTCTTCCTGAATAAGGCAATAAAATTAGTGCTACAATTACATATAATACTAATAAGTAAGCTATAATAGTTAAACACGTCTATAAAATATCTAGAGGCTTCTATTACAGTACATCTATAAGTTAAGTTGAAATAGCGTCTTTTAGTAAGGCAATCTATAATACCTAAAATATTACAAAACTCTCCACTATTTATTCTTAAAAAAAAGATTTTATATAAAATTCATAGTAAGGTCTAACTACTGTTAGTATAAGAGAGGCAGCAGTTGCAGATAGCTATGTTTACTATTTTATAGTTACTTTATCTATCTATATATACTATAGGCGTTACAGTATTTTATAAAAGACCAACTTATTTTAAGCTAGTAATGAAAAGTAAATTAAAGTCTTTTATAACTTATAATTCTGTAGTTGTAACAGAAATTAAAGATCTCGCGCTAGATTTATATATCTGCAGAGATATAGAGTCTAAACTTATTTATAAGTTAGCAATAGCATAGTTTTTTTTTTTATAAAAGTAACATCTGCAGCACTAAAATAGTATCTATACTTATAAAACTATTTAAATAGCCTAGTTTTGTTAAAGTTAATTGCTAAAAAAGCTTTTTTAGCTATTTTATTATAAGCGTAAACTTTATTTAGTAGCTTTTCTATAAGTTAAACGTCTTGTTTATAAGCAGGTAAAGTTAAATTAGTATTACTTTCTAGTAAAGGTAATTCTTTCGAGTTAGCGTTATTATTGTAAGTAAACAAAGTTCTTCGTATATATTGTTGTTGTAATATAATAGCGTCTATATTTTTGCTAGCTAAGGTAAAAGCTTATAAAGCTATTGTAATAGTAGGTTTTATACTAAAAATTAATACTTTTAGACCTAAAATAACTGTGTTCAGCGTGTATTAAGGGTTGTCTGGATCTAATAGAACGTCTTATAGTCTTTAGCTAAGGGTATCTACTTTACTATTATTATTTCTAAGGCTATAGACAATTTTGAAGCACAACTAAAATAAAAAAAGTCACTATTATACTTATTATCTAGGAAGCGTTTTGTGTAAAATAAATATCTTTAACTTTTTATAGTCTAAGACAACATAAATAAAATACATAAACTTTATACAGTTTAAGTTCTAATTGTTTGAATGCTTAGATAATTCTTATAAGTTCTACATTATAAATATTATAGTTACATTCTACAGCAGATTAATTTTAGAAAAAAATATAATTAGCTAGAAAACATTTTGCGTATGAAGTTATTTTATAAGACTACTAGTAGCTTATGCTAAAGCGTTTATTAAGATGTAAATTAGTCTAGTAAGGTTAAAGTGTATTAGTGTAAAGCTTTTATAAAAAGTAGCTTTAAGTATATTAAAAGCTTTTTAGTATTTATTATTCTACCATAAGTGTTTATAGATAGTAAGTCTTTTTCTACTAAGTTTCTTATTAAAAAGGACTTTAGCCTTAATGCGTTCTATAAGAGAAAGGGCAATATATAAGTAGCTGTTAAAAAATTATTAATATAATTCTATGTAAGCTAGGAAAGCAAGTAGTTCTTCTATATATTAAGGTGTTTTTTGTTTATAAATTGTAGAGACTTTAACTAAGTCTATTTTAACATTGTTATCAGTAATGATTATGCCTAAAAATTCAACACTAATTTTGTAAGATTTTCATTTTTTAAAGTTTATATGAAAAATTTTAGCTTTTAGATAGACTAGAACTAGCTTAGCTTACTTAATATATTCTTTTTTTATTTATAAAAAAACTAGAATGTTCTCTTAATATGTAGTTTAGAACTAATTAAAGTATTTAAAAAGTATACTATTAATAACATGCTAGAAAGAAGCTAGAGCATTGCATAATCTAAATAGTATAACTTTATACTTATATGTGCCTTACTAAGTAGTTAATGTAGTAAGCTATTTAAAGCCTAGCTTTATACAAATCTGATAAAACATATAAATAATATTAAACTTAAGAGAAATACTAGCTTTATTAAGTTTAGCTAACGTTTTACAAAATTAAAAAATTAAAAAGCAATTTTTAATTATAGCTTTGTTAAAGTTATAGAAGTCCACGTAGACGCAAATACCTTTATTTAGCTTAGCTGTCAATAAAAGTAAGTTTTACGCTAAGAAGTTGTAGTATTTAATAATTCTGCGTTCTTCTATTTTATAAATATAAGTAGTAAAAGCCTCCTTTTCTTAGCCTAAGAATAGTTAAGGATAATAATTTAGAATCTTTACGACTAGAGTTAGTTTACTTTTATAGTTATGTTCTAAATAATTCAGTAATTTAAACGCTGCTTTTTTGTTAAATACTAAAATATAATTAGCATAATATTTATTGAACTTCAGTGTAGAAATATCTTTAAAAGTAACTTTCTTACGTTTATTTACGAATTTTGTAAAGTCTTTATCTATAGCTACTTATTAAAACTAGGTTAGTTATTTACTACGTGTAGTAATAAAGTAAAAGTTAGATTTCTATTTCTTTGCGTACATGCAAATAGCGCAAAAAAGAACAATTTTAATTTTAACTAATAGTTTGTTAGTAGGCTTAAGCAGAAAAGTAAACACTTTTCCTTTAATTTTGTTAGCAGAAACTTGCCTTACTTAAGAATTATAGTAAGGGAGTGTATATTTTTTCCCTAAAACGCCTATTGTGATAAGCTTTAGTTTAGAATTCTACCTAGTAGTACTACTTATGTAGGAGTTAGCAGGAGTTTGCGGTTCTAAACTTTAATTATTAGTATAAATATATTTAGAAAGTTTGATTTTTATGTATTTACGCCTGCTATAAACTACTTTTAGTATAGTGTCTTCAAGCTAATAATTCAGTTAATAGTACTAATTAAAGAACTTAATATAATAAAAATATTTTAGGTTATTAGACAGAGGCTTAAAGAATGAAAGCTTTTTGAATAATATTTTACTTTACTTAGAAAGGTGTTAACGTATTTTTAGACCTAGCATCTGCTAAAAAAGTAAGAATTAATCAAGTATTAGGTTTATTATAGTTGCGTTAAGCCTAGTAGGCTTTATCGCTATTTAGCTAAGTCGCGTTGTAGTTATCAATATATAATAAGATATTAAGTAAGAGTTTAGAGAATACAATTATGTCCTATAGAGAATAATTTAATATATTTAAGCTAGCTATATATTATTTAGAAAGCTTCTACATAAGCTTAATACTATATATAGAGTATAGAATTTTAAGCTTATTAGTAATAACGTCAAAGTTAACTCTAAAGTATACTTAGGCTTTTTAGTTAAACTTTGTTTTTTAAGAATATAAAATTACGCTAGCGTGTTTATAGTTGCTTTGTTTATAGCATAAAAATTTAAGTTACTTTAGATTTTAAAAAGTGCTATGAAGGATTCTATCTCTATTTTATATTAGTAACTAACAATAGTATTTTCTCTAAACAAGGCGTGTTTAGCAGCTTTAAAAGTATAAGCAAAGAGAGACTAAGCGCGCTAAGCTAAGTGCTAAAAATATTTGCATCTAGCACGCTAGTAGCTAAACAAAATTCAACAAATTTATAAAGTGTTTTTATACTTTTTTAAAAAGTACGTAGCTTTGTAGCGTAATAATTATTAGCATTTTTAAATTATAGTATCATACTAAGTATACGTATAAGTTTCTAGAGCTTATATAAAATAAGAACTATATTACCTCTAACTATAATAGATAAGTTATTGTTAGTAGTAAGTTATAAGAAATAGTATAACTAGTAACTAAAGTCATTTATACGTGCTTGTGATTAAGAGTTATTATCATTTAAAATAGTAATAAGTTTGTTTATAGTAACTTAATTTATAAACATAAAGACTCTAGAGCGTAAAAGTCAAATATTTAAGTGACTAGTTTATTTTATGTTTAGCAGTGCGTTGTGTTAAGTTATTTATAACTAGTTCTACAAGTCTGTAAAGTAATTGTAAATACCTAAGAACTAGTTTTTTTACACTTATTCATTATCTGCTACTTTATTTTGTGCAAGTTACTTATTTGAGAAGAATTTATATTAAACTTAAGCCTCTTTTTGTGTGTTTAGCTTATCCCTTACTACAGCTAATATAATAAAATAAAGTAAATCTAGCTACTACACTAGCAAGTTTGTTATAAGAAAGTTTAAAAAAGTTAGTTAGTATTATAGTTATAAGTAGTTTAGTAAAGTAGGTATTATAAAAAAGTTGCAAGTCTACTAATATATTTTATTCTACTTGCTTAATAACCGAACGTATACAATTTAAGTTTTAGCATTTTTAATGCAGTAGCTAGAGCGCGTCTAGTTTTTTTTAGTAGTAATACGTTATGTAGTTAAAAAAAGTTAGTAGCGCTTATAACTAGTTCATCTGTGCGTTTAAAGGTGTCTGGCATAAAGCAAAACATATTAAAAAAAATTCTATTTAATCTAGCCTAATATTTATTATTCTTATCTATAGTGGCTGCCTAGCAAGGAGAAAGAAAATTTAAAGTTATATTAAATGTTGTCTTTTTAAATGTCTTTCTAGGAGAGTAAATAATAATAACTTTATTAGTTTATATATCTACGTAATATAGTGGTTAGCTAAAGAGCACGCTTAAATTAAATTCAGTAGTAAGTATTAGTTCCTCTGCATTGGTGTTAGGATTAGTATTAGCTTAGAGATTAATAATATAAGTAGAGTTTTATAAAGAAGCTTAAAACATTAATTATATTGTCTATCTATTTATAATTCTAGATTAACGGCGGGACGCTATATTTAGCATTAATAGTTAGTCCTAGATATTTTTATCATTATTTAATTAGCTAAATTTTAGTTCAATTAAGTTTAAGAAAAGAAATACTTCTAATAAAGTATAGTTACCTGATTTTTTACGTGCAAAGTAAATAAAAAATATATATTTTGTACACAGAATTTTAAACCATATATTAAGTAGCGTAATATTAAATAGAAGCTAAGATTACTTGTCTTTAAAATGTATTAATTTGCTAATCTATTTATTATGTGCTTAATTAGTGCGCAGAATCTCTATAGTAAGTAAAATTCTCTAGCTCTATAGCGTACTTTTTTTAGAACCTTTGTTACTATTATATACCTTATTTTTCTTTACTAGATATAGGCGCAAAAAAAGTTTAGGATAGTAATAAAAGATGCGCTATAAATAATATAAAGCTTATTTTAAATAAATTTCTTTTAGAGGTAGGTAAGTATAGCAATAGCTATAATACAGTAGGCTGCTAGGTAGCAAAGGCTGTTTTATAGCTAGCTATCTACTACGTAGATAAGGTCTTAATCTTACTTACGCTAGCAGTAAAGGCCCCCTAAAAAGATTAGTAATTTAGAGATTTTAGTAGCAACTTACTGTCTAAAAGCGCTAGACTTCGCTAAGAGTTAGCTACTAAAGCTGTAGTTCTATATAATAACTAAGAATAAGTAAGAATTACTTATTTCTGTTCAAGCTAAAAGCCTACGGCAAGCTTTTTGCTTATAAATCTACTATTATATAAGGTAGACTTTACGCACAAAAGCAATGCTAGTTAAAAGATAGCTTATATTTAAAGTAAAGAATAGCAGACACAGACCTAGAAGAGGCTAAGTATGCAAGCAGCTATATAGTAAAGAAGAGGGGCTAGTGCTAGCGTGAAGCCTAGTGCTACGCCTAGCTAGTACTAGTGCTTGCTAAGTAGTAAAGCAGGCCTCTATCTCTAGCTACATACTTTAAAGCTAGCTTCGAGGTATGTAGTAGTACCTAGGTAGAGGCTATGTCCTTACAGCAACGTTAAAAAATTAGTAATATAACAACAGCAATTCCCTACATACGCCTATTAAGCTGTTTACAAAGTGTAACACGCTGTTCTCTACTTAAAAGAAGGTGCTTATAAGCTCTTTAAAAATTATTGCTAATTTATTACATTCTTACGTTCCTCCTTATAAGCGCTACATAAAAAAATGCTTAACAGTTTATACGCTAAGCGCTACTTTAACTAAGTTTGAACTAGCAGTTAAAGTAGCACTTGCTATAGTAGTTTCTTGTCTTACATATGCTATACTATTAATAATAATCTTACTAATTGTATTATAGCTACATATAAAAATAAAGAGGTAAGTTTTTAAATATTTAAGCTTCCTGCTTAGACTATTAACTAGCTTTTAAGGATAGAACAATAATAAGTGCTAAGTTTATAAGTAAAAGCTACTTAGCGACATTATTACACGCTGCAAAAAAATTAATAGTAGTATTGTATTTACTAAAAAGCTTTTTACGTAGAAGCTTTTAGTTAAAAATTGCAACGCTTAAAAAATGTTATTTTGTAGTTTTGCTGCTTAGCTCCTACTGCCCTCTCCTGCTCTTGCTCTAGTAAGCGCTTTTAATTAAAAATATAAGCTCTATAATATAGTATATAACTCTAGTTAACCTGTAGTACAGCCTACTTAACAGCTAGCTTATAATTTATAATAACTATAGCAACAACAGCTTTAGCTACAGCAGCAATAGCATTATCTTTTACATTAATTAACACTTTAAGAACAGCATGCTTACAAAATACTACTTTTTTTGCTTTATATTATCGCGCTACTAATTAGAGTCCTAATTGCTATACAACTTAATTATATAGGCATAAGTATACTTAAGTATGCTAATATTTATTTTACAATTCTATATATAAGAGTAATAGATTAGATTCTCACCTTTATACTGCTTACCTACAGACTTTAGCTATCTAAGCTAGAATAGCTAATAATACGCTTAAGCTTGCTAAAGCTTAGAAAGCTAAGCAAGACTTATTAATAAAGTCTAGTAAGTATAATAGTTTTAATACTTACTAGTAAGCTAATTCTTAGTTCTAGTCTTTAGTTTTTAGTGGGTTTAGCTTTTAATCTTCTGCCTCTTCTTAGTAATTATGTAGTAACTTAGCCTAGTATTTATTTATTACTACTTATTACAAATATTTTGCTTATTAATTATTATTATATTAAATTAAGTACTTAACTTACTTAAAGTCAAGCAACTACTTAAACTTCTTAAACTATTGTTGAGTATATAACTTTGTTTGTCTACCAGCTAGTATAATTACTGTTTCTAAATATTTAATCTAAATTTATTTTTTACCAAGTTCTTGTCGTAACTGTATATTTTATATATTTTAATATTTTGAACATCGCTAAATATATTTCTTTTAAGTATCAGCTTAATTATTTTTTAATTATTATAATAAACTATTTAAACTTCTTCTAAATTAAAATATGGCTTATAAATAAAGTTTTTAAAAGCTATAGCCTCTTTAGTAGTTTGCTTAAAAGTAAGCAGCTTAGCCTTAGTAGTTAACGTAGTTACTATAGTCTGCTAAGCCGCCTTCTAAAATATTAAACTACTATATACGATAGCTATATATTTAAAGAAAAACTAACAAGTTTTTTAATTATCTACAAAAAAGCATTACTTACAGTTGTTAAGTTTAGGCTATTATAGTTTCTATATTAAAGCGCATCCTATCTTGTTTTATAAAACTATATAATTACCTATTTAATAGCTTTCATATATTCATTATTAGAGTTTATAAAAAAATACAAGAGCTTTAAGATTAAGTAAGCAATATCTAGTTGAAGTATTATAGCTGTATATAGCACTAATCTTACTTTTTTTTAAATAGGCCTTAATCTCTTGCTTAGATGCTTTGCTGGTATTCTTAATTAGCTTTTTTAATAGCAGTAAAGTCTTTAAAAAGCTACTATTCTTTAGCCTAAACTTCTTTTTAATTTTTTTAATATATATGTTATGTATAAGGATAATTATTTGCTTCTTATAACTTTTTATTACCTGAATACTAAGGAACAATTTAACTAATTCTTCTTCTTATTTCTTATACTTATTTATAATTTTTAACTAAAAATCTAATACTTTATGCTTATAATGTGCCGGTGCACAGGGTGATACCCGACTGCACACTAGGTCAGTGCTCAACCACCTAATCCTAAGGTATATAACTCATTTAGTATCCCACAGAAAGAGGCACTATTTATTATTTGTTTACTCCACAGCTCAGCTCCTGCAATGTACTATAGAATAGGCATCTTCTTCTACTAATAGTCTTTACATCTAACTTACAATAAAATTATTATTTTGTTAATCTTGTTCTTGCATAGTCTAGCTACTAGTAATCTCTTGCCTTTATAAAAGTATGTTTTTATACACTATAATACCTGTATAAATAGCAAAGCCTATAAGGATATACTTTACTACTTAGTGTACAAAGAAACTAGTGTATAATTGCTATAAGAATAAAATAATAAAATTACATAAGACTAGATTCTAAAAGAACTTTAAGAAAACTAAAACTCTTAGGATTACTACTAGATATATTATTAGGGGGTTAGCACTATTCTCTACTATATACTATGTTAAAGACTTTGTTACTTAAGTTAGCCATAATAATAAAGAATAGTAACAAACTCTACTAGTATAACTATAAAATATATTATTTAATGCTAATTTAAAGTTTGTCTAGCAAAATAAAAGCACTAAACTATTTAGCAAAATAAAGGCAGTTTTATATATATTAAAACACTAATTTAAAGTCTACCTAGCAAAATAAAAAAAGTAACTTACTTAGCAAAATAAAGACAAGCTTATATATATTAAAAATAGAAAGTAAGAGTTTTATTTAGTAAAAATTAAAATAAGACTAGAAGCTTTTAACTAAATATGTTTAAAATGCTAATTTAAAGTATTTGTCTAGCAAAATAAAGATGTTACTAACAATTAAGATAGCACAAGTATAAGTTAAAGCCTACTTAGTAAGAATTAGAGTACTAAAGAGGCAAGAATTTAAACAACTACTTCTAATTAAGCACTTACTATAAAGATTTTAACAATAAATAGCTTATTCTTTTTAAGAACTAAACCTTATCTACTATATTAAAAACTAACTACTATTAACTATCTAAATAAAGAACTTTTAGAAGTCCTACAATACTATAAATGTTAAAAAAGGATTAGAAGTTAGGTTAAGAATAGGAAAGCAAAACGCTTTTTTCTGCTAGGCCTATAACTGCTAGTCCTAAGTTACTATTAACACTATTAAGCTTAGTTATTAATACTATAGCTACATCTACGTATAACTTAGCATTGTCTATAGTTTAACTAAGATATAGTACTTTAGTTTTTACTAGGAAAGATGTTACTAAGTTCCTAGAAGACTTTAATAGACAAGCTAATAATAAAAGTATTTATAATACTATATAAGTCTCTATTTTACTAAACTATTTCTTTAATAAAGATTAATTACTTTTTTGTATTTTAAAATATTTACTTAGATATATAGAGAGAGATTAGTCTAAGTTACAAATAAACATAAAGAAGTAGTAAAAAGATAAAGTTACTACTATTAAAATAAGCAAATAATTTTACTTTTAAGCTTAAATTTATAAATACGTATAAAACTAGCTAGGGCTAGTAAAGTACTATACTTATTTTACTTCTATTGCTAATGCATGTATTAAGAACAAGTAAATCTCTTAAAAAGAGAAAAGGATTCTTTTCTTTTAAAGTTTACTATAATTAGATAAAAAGGCAGTTATGTACTATATGCTTGCTGCCTTTATTAGTAATAATTAGAATACGTATAAACAAGATTGTATTTATTCTTTTCATAAATTCTACTACAAAAAGATAACTAGCCTAGATAAGATTTATTAGTTAAAATAAGAGGGCGCAGATGCAGAAATGCGCTAAATTATATTATATAACTAGCGTGCTAAACTTACCCTAAAAAAAGTAAGGACGGCAGCAGTTAAGATTAGCAAAGTATATAAGAAATTAAGCACGCTAGTAGAAGTTAACTTAGAAGTAGAGGACCTTATTTAGTCCCTAAGTAATCTAAAGCTTAGGCTGTCTACTATTAATATGCTTATAGAGCACTCTACAACTAAGAAACTTTTAAAGAAACTTGCTAACTACGCGTACTTTATTGCACAAGCAATAAATGCTAAACTCCTAAGTAAAAAAAATAATAGTTTTTTTATTACTAATATAAAACAAGAGCTACTAAATAAGATAAGTACTATATACTTAAACAACGTAGAAATAAACACTCTTTATTATATATATAATATAGTTGAATACATGCTTAAGGATTGTAAGCTATACTACGCTCTAAAATAGATAAGATAAGTTAGTTTTAACTAGAATACTGCGTCTAAGAAAGGAACTTACTACTTTAGGCTACTACATAAACGTCTATGCAAAATTTTAAGACAGCTTTTATCAACCTAAGTTTTGTTATAGTTAAAGGCAGAAATCTTAAAATTCTATAACGTTACTAATAATATACTTAATTAACTTGCTTTTAGTATAATACTAGAGAAGTTTTCAGGTAAAGACTCTTAACTAGAATTAAGGTATAGGAGTAAAGCCTCTAGTTTTATAAAAATAGCAACTAGTTTAATAGATTAAAGTTACTACAATAATGTTCTTTAGTAGTTTAAATAGTTTTAGGAATAGCTATGCAACCCTGCTACAAACAAATATGTTAATAGGCTTAATAATATTAATGCTGCTAACATTATAGTAGAGGGTAGACAAAACGCTTTATATAGCCTTTTTAAGTTAAATACTGCTACGCGCTTAAAGAGAAAAAGTTTTTCTTTTTACTAGAATATTAATTGTGTCTAGAATAGAGGAATAGAAAAACAAGGAAGGCTAAGCAATGATATAAGCACCTAAACAAGTAATTAAAAATTTAAAGTAATACTTTAATTCCTAATCTGCAGCTTATAAATATGCAGTTTTTATAAGAGGAAATATAGAGTAAATACCTTTTATAAAGTTAGCCTTATAATACACTATTTTTAATTGTTAAACTACTGCAGCTATCTTAATAAAATAACAACATATTAGCTAATCTAAAGTACTTACAGCAAGAACGCAAGAAAAGAGCTATAAAGTTTATAAATATACTTTTTAATCTTAAGCTAAAAAAAATTAATATAGAGTTAGCTAAACTGTATTATAACTGCCTTGCTTAGGCAGGAAGTACAAGAGGTTACTGTATCTAACTTTATAGCATAAGATAACATTTAGAAACAACTACGTAACTTTCTAGATAATAATATTAGCGTTGCGGATAGCTTAGGAACACTTAACGTTATAATTAGTAAAGAAATTGTAGAATATAGGTGTAATTTAGCGCACTTAGAATCTATTCTAACTGCTAATTAGCTAAACTAGTATGTAGGCTAAAAATACTTTCATAATAAAACTTTCCTAATTACACTAACAATTGTAAGCTTGTATTGTAATATAATAAATATGCATTAGTTAAATGCTTAAACTTAACATAAGGTGCATAGAAACGGTAATTCTTAAATTAATAAGTTAGACAACGTACCTACTAAGGAAGTACATAAAGTTAAATAAAAAATATAAACAAGTTTTTGCTTAAATAAACTTGCTAGAATGCTAAATTATTATTGACAGCAATTCCTTGAAGTGCTTAATTAATACTAGAGTATAAATAAATATTTTAAGACTTAGTGCTGTACGAGTATTAAAGATACTATATAAAATAATAGAATAGAGATTTAGGTAGCTATCCCCTAGTGTTACCTTAGCTAATAGAACTTATAATCTATTTTTTAGGATAGCATTTAACATACTTATATAAATAGAGACAGTTACTATTAAAACTACTTTTAAGATTGTTATTAATGTTACTAAATTTATAATTCTAGGAGGACCTTAGTGTGCGTGCGTGAGGATAGCAATATAGTATAACGCGTTTAGACAAATTATATTTTAAGTTCTTTTTAAGAATAGTACTAGGAACGTAGTATTTGTTGCATATAATCTATTACTAAGTCACCCTATGCAGACAATTAGGAATAAAGCCTTAAATAACAATTTAAATAGAAAAATAGTAGGTAATATATAAATATACGTAATTACTAATATAATAAATAATAAGCTATAAGCAGCTTGAGTAAAGTACATACAGAAAGCTGTATAGTTAGATTTTATAGTTAGATTTAGCAATTTTAATATGCTTTACACAAATAATGATAAGCATAATTGAATAGTCTAGATAAACTAAGTATTTACACATGTAGTTAGATAATTAAAAGACTTTATAAAAAACTATAGCTTTAGCAAATTTTTAATTATAAATAAGCTTAACTAATAACAATTGTAAGAAAGACTGCTTAATAACTTTTAATAATAATATAATTTCTATACTATATATAAAACTATAGATAAAAAGGTTTAACTTGTTAATATCCTTTAGCAAGAGATACTAATAGAATTTAGATAAGAAAACTAGACAAAAAAGGCTAAAAAATAATAGCTTCTTTAAAGAAGCATCTATAATCTTCATACTAGACTATGTAATAATCTATTTAAACTAAAATATGCTGCTTTTTTATAGGGGATAAGGCTTACTAGAAAACAAATTAATAAGCTGTATATAAGAGATTATCTCTACCTTAAAGAAAAGAAAATATTTCTATATATACTCTATAACAGAGAAGGAGCTCTCTTATAGCAATTTAAGAAATTATAAAGAATTTACCTTAATATATACCTACTATACAAGATATAAATAATACTATATAAAGCTTAGCAAGTGCAAGGCTTTACTATCCTAAAGGCATTAGAATTATAAGTAGTAGATATAGTTAATGCCTGCCTAAACTAAAGAAAGTAAGAACAATGTAATAGTTAATATTACAATTTATAGCACCTAGTACTAAAGAAGAATAAAGGCATTTAATAGATTAGCAATACACAAAGAATAAATGCAGTTATAATATAAGATGTAAATCTACTACTAATAGCAGATAAGTTTTCTAAGAAATTTATAGAATACAAGATTATCTTACTTATAGACTTGTTCTTAGAATACAACTAGATTATACTACATCTAGAAAGTAAAGATATAATAGCATTTTAAACGCCTATAGGACTTATACGCTTATGCATAATAGTTATAAACGCTACTAACTTAGTAGTAGCATTTTAATAAGTTATAATAAAGATTTTAAGAGACTACTAGCCTAATATAATGCCCTTTATTAACAACATTACATGCAGAGGTTTTAGAACTAACTATAGTAAAAAAGAATTAATGCTAAAAGTACAACGTTATATTCTTAAGCATATTATACAACTAGATAGGGTGCTAGCTAATATTAAATAAGGTAAAGGCACTGTTTTAGGAAAAAAGTATTACTTTCTTATAGACAGACTTAAAGTAGTAGGCTATAAAGTTAGTCCTTAAGGTTGCTATCCTAACTAGAAGAAAGTTAAGAAGATTATAAACTAGCTACTATACAAGAAAAAGAGAAAAGTATAATTATTTATAAGTATTTGTGTCTACTATTATTTATAGATAAAAGACTTTACTAAGATTGCTAAACCTTTATTTATACTTTTACATTACAATACTCTTTTTAAATAGAGAGATACACAAAATGCAGCAATGTACACCTTAAAATAAGCTATATGCAATGCACTAGTACTTGCTAACTTAGACTACACTAATACAAAAGACTATAAAATATTCTTCATAACTAATACTAGTTAAGACAGTGCAGGCGCTTACATAGAGTAGCTTAAAGAAAATAATAAACAACACCTAATACAGTTTAAAAGCACACTATTGTCTACTTAAGAAAAGTAATAGCACTTAACTAAGTTAGAATGCAAAGCTGTACTATAGGCTTTTAAGAAGTTTTAGACTTATTTCTATAAAGTTTACTTTACTATAAAGACTAACGCTTTAACTCTTATTGCTTAGTTAAATTGTTTATTAACTAACAATCTAGGATTAGTTATAAATAGATAATATTAACTATCTTCTTATAGGATTTAAATATTAAGCATATACTAGGAAAGAAGAATATTGTTGCAGATGCATTATCTAGGTATCTAAAAGCTAATAATTAAAAGCCTCCTCTTAAACTTAAAGAAGACTTAAAAGAGTTTATTAACTATATAATTAGGAATGTAAATGCACTAATGCTAGTAGGGCAAACTAGGATACTTTGCTAGGAGTTCTCTAAGGAATTAAAGTAATATGCTTAGTTTTTAGTTAACTTTAAGACTCTAAAGGGAATAGAACTACAAGAACTATAATTATAAAAGAAGTAAGCATTAAACTTTTTTATATAGGATAGAATACTCTTTAGAAAAACATTAAGGAATATTGCAATCTAACAAGTTGTAGATAATATAAATTTAAAAGCAGCTGCGGTATAGAACGTGCATACCTAGATTAAACACTAAGAAGTTAATATAGTCTACTGAATACTTGCGCAGCAATACTAGTGGAAAGGAATGTATAAGCAAGTGCAAAGGAAACTAGTAACCTGCCTAGACTGTTAACTGCGATCTTCTAAGAGGAGGGTTAATATGCTTACTAATACTTATAGTTTTGCTATTTAGGAAACTGTTGCTATTAATGTAGTGTATATGCCTTAGTGTTTTAGGAAGAAATTTCTTGTTATTGCAAGGGACTACCTTAGCGGCTAGCTAGAAGCAAAAGCACTGTTAAATAACTAGTCTAAAATAATTGCAGAATTTATTTATAAGGACATTATATGCGGGGGACCTGACTTTGCCAAAGTGGTTTTTTTTTTTTTTTTTATTGCAGTTTAACGTCCTTTCTTAGCCTAAAGCTATATAAGACGTGCAGGCTAAGGCCTGCAGGTATCTACGTAGGTTTTTTTTCTTAGGTAAAGTAGTTTTACATCTATTGAAAACGTACAAAATTAACTGAATCCAATTATCTAGACACAACCCTTAAGCTATAAGAAAGATTAAAGAAGGATACAAACTAATTGTAAATACTCTCGCAAAGCTACTAGAACCTTAGGTTAAGAACCTGCTAACAGTTCTTCTTGTAGACAGAATCTCTATACAGGAATAGACGGGTTACTCGCTATACTAATTAGTTATAGGGCAGAACCTAGTGCTACCTATTAAGCTTACACTACCTACGTGGCAAACGCTTCTATTTAAAGAAGTACAAGATTATGCATAATTACTTGCTATATAAGTAATGTAGCTAGATCTTAGAAATTAGTTTACTAAGGATGCTGTTGCTTGTACTAATTGCATAAGAGCTGCTAAGAAGGAATACTAGGATAATACTAAGGAAATACAGTATAAGGATATAAAGCTAGGAGACTTAGTTCTTCTTTAGAATTTAGTTTAAGAGATTAATATGTCTTAAGACTACAAGCTAGATACAAAGTGGCTAGGACTATATTATATCTATAACGCTAAACCTAATAGAGGAACCTACTGCCTTAAAGACCTTAATAGCACACGTTTTCTATACACAACACCTACCTCGCAATTAAAGCTGTTTTAACAGTAACGTATGCTAGATATTATAAAGAAGAATTAAGAAAACATAAAGTTATAAGATTCTAAGTATTAGGAACAAACTAGTTTAATAGTTATTGTTCCTATCTCTTTAAACTTAACTAAGCTACCTACTAAGTTATAATTATCTTTACCTCTTGCAACAAGAGATAATTTTTATCTACAAGTTATTATTACTAAGCGTTTTATAAATAAAGAGTGCTGTGCGTATGTATAAGACTTTAGAAGCTTAGACTCTAATTCTAACACTACAACTAGCAGCTAATAGGCTACTAAATAGCCTATTCTTTCTAGAAAGAGAAGGAGATACTTTGCTATTAGTATCTACTTTTGCCTTTAGCTACTTATTTACAATTTTTTTATATTAAATGCAAAGACTAGTTACTTAGTCTACAAATTCTAGAAAGGAAAATAGCACTTAGATTCTGTAGTTTCTCTACATCTTAATACGCAACTACGCGCTTATACTACAACAAACGCTCTTTTATAAGCTTTCTTAGCAATTAAAAAGTAATCTAAACATTCTTTAACAACCTTTTACAGTTCTACAATAGCAAGATATATATAAAAAGTAGCAAGTACTAGCTTAATACGCTAAGAACTAGTAACAGAAGCTACAACTACTACAGCACTACAAGAGCTACATAATTTAGTTAAAGCTAAAATATAAGCGCCCGTAGCTAGTAGGCGCGACAGCACCAATAACAAGCTAAAAGACTATATTAACTTAATAACTTTTCTAGTTACCTTATAATTACGCACTAAGAAACACACTACTATAATTAAATTCTTGCCTGTCTTTTATAGATTAGCTTATAACCACTAGTCTCCTTATTATTAAAACAACGAGCTATCCTCCTATTGCAGGCAGAACGCTACCTAAGCTGTAAGTATAAAGAACCTAGAGTATTAATCCTCTGCAATACAGATAGCGTTGTACTATAATATACTAAGCTTAGCTGAGTTGCTACAAGTATATAGTATTAGCGTTTAAGCCTAAAGGCTATATTAACTTAACGCTAGCAAATTTGCCAAAAACAAAAGGCTTTACAAGCTCTAACTTCTGCTGTTAGTAGTATAAAATATAGAAGGCGTGCAGAACGTATTACTTAGGGCTTAATACTAAAAGCTGCTATTATTTTATATTTTTTAATATTAGACCTTTAGCACCTTGTAGACAGCAATAGTATTAGCACTAATTTTTTAGCTCTTAAAGAGCTTTAACACAAGCAGCTGCTATTATAAAGATAACACAAATAACACTTTCTGAAATAACTATAAATTTCTTAACTTATCTGCTTTTCCTTTGCTAAAATAGACAATCTACAAAACTTTAAGCAAATTATTACTTATACACAACTAGCTACTATTAGCCTACTTATTAACGCTTATTTATAGGTAACAGATATTGCTAATTCTAGCACTTATAGCATCGCTCGTATTAAGAAGATTACTAATTAAGATATTAGTATACTTACTAAACCTAACTGTCTACTAGAAAGATCTTAATACAAAAAACTTAAGGAAGGTTTTAACTAAAGATAATTTACGCTAGGCTGTAGATACTTTGTTGTTAAAAATTTAAAAAAGATTAATATTAACTAAGGCGTTCTCTAGTTTACTACGTTTAAAAACTATATACGCCGCTTTAGAACACTTAATCTGCGGCGTCTTCTTTCTTATAAGATTACTAATTAGTTAGCTAATAAGCATTTTTCTAATTAATCAAAAGATTAGCGCTAGACTAGAGTAGGTCTTTGCTAATTATAAGCATTTTTTTTTCTAAACAATACTATATCTAGCAATATCTAGGCTATAAAACAGCCTAAATTTTTAAAAAAAGAAGAAGATGCTATATAATTAGTGCCTGCCTTTACTTTTAGCACCTTATTTACTAATTTCTTATATAAAATTTAGTTATAAGCCTCCTATTCTATAGATTCTAGGTGTGTAAAGAGTACCTAGATTCTATTAACTTATAATACTTTACTACTACACTAATACTACACCTAATTTCTCGCTTTTTCAAAGCAACAGCTAATAATAATAACTATTTTTATTATAGAACTTGCTTATTTTAGCGCAATATAGACTTTATTTACCTTTACTTTTACCTGCCCGCTGGCAGTATACTGCTACCGCACATAAAGTCAAACTACAACTCTGCTAACTAACTAACCCTTTTTTTACACTAACTTTACTACTTTTACGCCTAGGTATTGTCTTTTAAAGATAACAATTACGGCAATATCTTCTCTTTTAGTTTAATAGAGGCTAAGGACAATACACACACTACTAATAAAACTGCTTAAATAATATTTTAGCCTTTGTTAGATAAGGCTTAAAGCAAGTAGCTATAGTAGTAACTACTTTAAACTTTAAGTCTATTAAAAGTCTTTAAAGACTTAAAACTAAGTTTAAAAAAAGAAAACTATATTATAGACTAAACTTTTAAAGTTGTTTAGTATTAAGATAAAGTACTAGAGCTTGCAAAACTTAGTAACAGCATTAGAGTTACTAATATTTAAACTTTAGTAAATAAGATTCTTTTAAACGCTTTACGTTAATAGCGCATTTTTATAGATTCATAGTTTAATAGTGCCTTATACTAATTTAATTTTATCCTTAAGGTTGTCCTAAGAATAGGCAATCTCTGTGCTTAACTTCTAGGACTTATAAATAAATATAGTAGTGTTAAAAGTTTCTAGAAATACTATTAAATTATTAGTACAGTATCCCTGTTACAAGACAAAGGAGCTAAAGAACTAGGCAATATAGTCTTAATAGTAAAGAAGCTAGCAATAGAATTTATTAAAGAATGTGTTAGTATTTATATACTTTATACATTACTTAGCTACTAAAGATCTATAGACATAGCTTTTGTACTACAACGCATAGATCTTAAAGATGCTGCCTACTTCCTTAACACAGCAGCACTACACTATCTTAACGCAAAAAACTAAAAAAAAGAACCTTACGTATTATTAGTAGACTAAGTAATAGTTAAGCTACTATATAAGGATATTTATGCTTTTACTATATAAAATAGCTTTTATAGCAAACAGCTACTTTTAGATATTAGCAAATAGCAAAAAGAGGACCTATACAAGATTATTATAGCTATTAAAGTTAAGAAAAATAATATTACTTATAGCGCGTAAAAACTATGCCCTAACGCTAAAGTTAAAGATAATAGAGGGAACAGTAACCTCTACTATGCTTTTTAGTAAAAGATCTTTAAGTACATAGCTATATCTAAAAACTTAGAAACTAATTAGCTTTACTTAACGTAATTTCTTAAAGACATAAATTACTATAATGCAATAGAAGTACAGGTGCATTTAATATATAGCGTGCTTATCTTTATAGCTATAGAACTTAGAAAGACTCTGTTTAAAGCTTAATTTATTAATTGCTATAGTAACCTTATAGTATCTAAGACTTGTACTTTAGGAAGTTGTAGTCTATTAATTATAACTAAGCAACTAAGGCGATCTTTAAGAATGTTAGTAGAAAGCAAAGCTAATTACTATATAATAGTTAAGGCATTTTAACTTATAAGTAAAAAGACTGTTATATAATAAAGGCGTAATACTGCTAACATCTAGGCAAGACGTGTAAAGGCTAGAACTAGTAACTAACTAGTTCCTACTCTACCTTCTTTACTAAGCTCTTGTGCTTTCAGTATGTTACCTCTAGGCTTTCGACCGGTCGTCGCTTTGTCCTTCGTCGGCACATTAGTATACTAATAAGTAGCTACACAACTAGACACTAAGCTTAATAATACTACTTACGTAGATAAAGAGCTTAATATAATAAACTAAGAGACTAAAATTCTTAAGGCAGGATACCACTGCATAAATCCTACTTTAGTGTTCTTTAAGCTACTTAAGCATGCCTACGCAAAAAAGCTAATTATAGATTATAATTGTATTAAGGTTATTAAAAAATAGTATTAAGAAGTTAATATTAGATAACTACATAACTCTAACAACTTATTATATAATTAAGTATACTTTATCTATAAGCGCACGGCTGCGAGTGTTATAAGTTTATTTAAGAGAGCTATACTTTCTAATATACTTAATAAGTGTTTACTCTTACTATATATAGGACAAAGCTGTTAGCAGGAATTCTAATCTAATTCTATTATCTTTAAGCTCTTTACTAGCAAATATTGCCTAACTAAGCAAGAAAAGATCTGCTAAGCTACTAATATTAACTAACTTAACTTAACCTCTACCTTATCTCTACTTAGAATAAAATTATTAACACTATAAAGTTTTAACTACAGGTAGAGGAATTCTAACGCACAGAAAGCATTGTTACTAACGCTTATATATAGCTGTAACAGTATAGCGATCTAGAAAACATTATAATAAAAACTTTTAAAATATATAAGTTCTATTTACAACACATAGACAGAAAGCCAAACTTTAAGTAGTTGCGCAACATATACTACTTGCTTATTTAATAAGCTATACACACAGACCTAAGATACTAGTTATAATACAGAATACTTTGTAAAAAACACACTTTAATTTCTTACTATTACTACGCTAAGTTTGCTAAGAAAGGTAATTAAATATACTTTAAGCACATTAACTTTTACTTTAAGTATGCAATAATAGAAGGCCTTAGTATAAAAATAATTTAAGGTAGTGTTTTATTTAATAATAAGAACACAAACAACTATATAAAGATACTACTAGAATTCTATAAGTATATATTAGCGTACCTATAGTAGCGTAAGGATATAGGTATTAAATTGTTAAATAATCTTATTAAAGAATAGATAGACAAGACTAACTAGCTAGAAAACGCGTAGAAAGTAGTTTCTAACGCTAAATAGATAAAGCAAATCTATAAAAAAAAGACAAGCTTAAATTTTATTACCTTTTCTACTTTATAAATTTACTAAGCTAACTACTTATAACTGCTATACTATGCTTCCCTAGTTTGTTATAGTCTAAGATAGTGTAATAGAGGTGCCTGTTATAGGAACTTATAAAGAAATTTGTAAAGCATATTATAACCTTACTACTACTTTACACACTTCTTCTAGTTACCCTAATAAGTTTAAAAAAAATTAACTAGCTATTTTTTGTAAATGTGCATATTAAGTACAAATGTTAACTCTAAAAGGCCTTTATAAAGTAAGCTAAATAAAACAATTCTCTTATCTGCCAAGAGCTAAACAATATACTATAAAACTTTACTAAGAAATAAATTAACAAACATATTAAAGAACATTATAACTATATTAGGTAATAAATTCTTAACTTAGAGCCTGTAGTGCAAGAGTTAGAAAAGAGCGCCTTTTATACTAATTCTATTTAAGGTTTCCCTAACTAATTATACTTTTTTAACAATAGAAAGAACTTTCTACATATAATAAAAGACTAAGATAAATAAAATGCTAATTTCTTTTAATCTAATTCTCTCTAGCGCCTTTGAGAAGAACTTAGCCTAGAAGTAAATAAGCACTAAGTCTTCTAAAAAAGTAAGAAACTTATTATAGTTTTCTTTATATAGTATCTTCTGCGTGCTTGTTCTTAATTAGGAATAGTAATTTTAAATAACGTCTTAATACCCTCTACTCTAACTAGGCAGCTCTGTTATAGCCGCCTTAAATTAATATCTAAGACTTAAGCTTCTGCTACTACTACTGCTGCACCTGTATCTAGACTAAGCACTTTAGCTGCTGCTTAAGAACTTTTTAAAGTAAACGCTTAAAGAAGTAAGAAATAGAGAAATAGTAGAGATATACCCCTATTAGGTGTGTGGAGAGAAAACCGCCAAATCTACAGAATCTAGGTGCTCTTAGCACACCTAGATTTTATGGCCACTATATAGATATATAATCTGTTAATACTAGGCGGCGTTTAAAGTAATTAAACAGTTTTTTTTTTATTCATTTATTTTATTTTTGCTATATTTCCTTTTATTCTTTCTGCAGAGTTTAAAGCTTAATAGGGCTAAGCTTACAAGAAAAGAAGGTTTATGCTAGTACATAAGGTAATACCTAACTGCACACTAGGTTAGTGCTTAACTACTTAATTCTAAGGTATATAACTTATTTAGTATCTTACAGAAAGGGGCACTATTTATTATTTATTTACTCCACAGCTCAGCTCCTGCAATGTACTATAGAATAAACATCTTCTTCTACCAATAGTCTTTACATCTAACCTACAATAAGATTATTATTTTGTCAATCTTGTTCTTGCATAGTCTAGCTACTAGTAATCTCTTGCCCTCGTAGAAGCATGTCTTTATACACTTTAACACCCGTACAATAATGTTTTGCCAAAAGCAGTAAGATATTATTTATATAAAATAAAACTAGAATTCTTCTTTCTTAATTAAGGAACAAGCAGGGTTCTTCTAGTAAAGCAATTAGTTTCGTTTTTCTTAGTAATTCTAAAAACTCCTTATCCTATAAAAATAGCAAGTCTTGAATATTTACAAACTACGCAGTTAAGCCATACACACTTTCTAGGCTTCTTAAAGCCATTAAGCATTTTATAAATTACTATGTTATTTGCTATAATTAACGCATTAAAAAATTCTTTTCATAACACTATATTGCTTAATTTCTAAATTATTCTTAGCAGTAATAGCTATTACTACTTTAAAGGACGTAGCCGCTAATATAGTAGTATATATTAAATTAATTAAGTCCTTCTTTTAGATATTGGTTTTTACAATAATCTAGGCCTTATATTTGAAAAAAACCCATTTTAATTCATTTTATAAGTCTAAACCTACTTTAGAAGTATTATTAACTATCTACTTTTTCTTTTAATAACTTAGTTTAAGTCTCACTTTTAGTTAACTAATTAATTTCTTTTTTATAGATATTTTAAAATAAAGCTCTTATAAAATACTAGAGTAACTACTTTTATAATCTTAGCTCATTAGGTAAATTATTATACTATAGTTAAATATTTTCTATATATAGTTTATGCTTAGGAAGTAGAGCTGCTATAACTACGTAATTAAAAGTTTTATAGCTTACTTATTCTTCCTAGCTTACTTATAAATCTAGCAGGTAAGTATTATAAAAATTAATATATAATAGATTTTAATAATTTATAATTAATGCGTTAACACTACTTATACTTCTAACATTGGGTTAATTATTAGATTTTTATGTTAGATTTTTATACTTACACCTGCTGCCTAGCTTGTATAGTAAAAGATAATAATTTTTAAGCTAATTTAAGCTTTTATTAGCAATTTTAGCACAATGTCTTATAAGCAGAGGTTAAGCTTATAATTACTTACTCTATATACTATCTAAGACTTAGAATTTTAAACTACAAAATAATCCGCTGTTTATAACTTACTTGCATAAAATAAAGGTTTTATTATAATTAGCTAGCGCGTTAAAAATTTTAGGCTTAAACTATTAGACTAGTAATATGTTTTTAGGCTTATTTAAAGAAGGCTCTTTACTTCTAGATATTACTAGGTTAGCTTTTCTAGGTAAGCGCACTGCTGTTTAACTATTAAATACTTTACAATGAATTGCGTTGTTGCTTTTTAAAGTCTTAAGTTTAGAAGTAAGTTTTAGAGTACTAAAACTAGTATTTTACTGCTAATTTAAGCAAATTTCTAATAGTACACTAGATTAGTAGTCTATTTGCTTAGCGTGTTCTAATCTACTTTTATACTTAGTAGGCAGGCCTTTCTTACTACTTAAGATAGTAAATAAATTATATTTAAGGTCTTTAGTAGTTAGCTACGTTTTTTAATCTACTTTACCTTAGAAGGCTAGAAGGTCTTATAAGTTATTTTCTAGATTAACTAGCTTTCTAATGTAAAGAATCTCTATAATCTTGATTACTTAATTCTTTAGCAGCTTTTTCTTGCAATTTCCTTTATAGAATAACTATTTATTAAAGTTATACTATTAGTAGTAATTACTTAATTAAGAGTTAGAACTTATATATAGTATATGTTAGAGGCTTAATAACTAACTATTTAATTAATATAGCTTTAAGCATTTACCTTAAATTCTTAATAATTATGTTTAGCTGCCCTCTCCTTATTAATTAAATATGCTTAGCAGCTGTATACGTAAATTCTACTTTAGTCTAGGCGTAGATTAGTAGTCTAATGTTTAATTTTAAGTAGTTAATAGTATTAGAAATATTTTCTCAACTATTCTTTAAGCACTTAGTTAGCGAATTAGTAGCTATTAATTTTAAAAGGGCTTATTTTATGCAGGTAAGCCGCCGCATCTATAATTACTAGCTAAAGCTTAGCTAGTAGATTTACACTTATGCGCATCTTAACAGCTTTTATAATTAGCTTTCAGCTAGCTCTCTCTACTAAGCTATTAGGCTTATAAATCTATAGCAGTAGCGTCTTAATTATAATCTCTTAATTTATAACCTATTTCTTATATCTTAATTGCTCTCTCTAAGGTAGTATAGTAGTATTGTTATTCTAGTAGATCTCTATAATTTTCTACTAATATTTTCTCTTGATCCTTATAGTAAAGCTTTTAATTAAAAGTATAATATTGTTTAGTGTTTTTAACTAAGTATTATAGTTATACAGCTTGACTAAGTAGTTTTTCTTAATAATTAGTGCCTATTTCTTAAGCAGTTAACTAATTTGAAAATTTTAAAAATTTGATAAAATTTTATAAGAAAGCTAAATTAATTTTTTCTTTAGTTGTTGTAAAATTATTAATAGGGCATAAGCTATTGTGTAGTAATTACATTCTAACAACTTCTTACCAGAAACTTTAACATTTATACTAAGCAACCTAGAGCTTTAATAGCTTGTTGTTTTAAGTATTCTAATTATTAATGCTATGAATGTTTATTACTAGTGCGTACCTAGGGCTTCCTTAATTATGCTATAGCGTTTACTTGTAGTAGTTAAGTCATGTAATAAAAGAGTTGCTTATATTGATAGAATAAGAAATTAGAGTTATACTTTAAGTAAATTAAGATAACGTTCTTCTTAATTATTCTAAATTTTATAGTGTAATTATATCCTAACTACTAAATGCCTGCCTGCTTAAGCTGTGCTTTATAGATAATATTAACGTAAAAGCTTAGCACAAACTTAACATTAGTAAGCAGAAAATTAGCTGTCTTAGGGCTAGCCTAACTATATAAAATGTTCTTAAGTAGCCTCTTTCTTATTCTAGCCACTAAAATAAATTAAGTGCTTACTTTAATAGTCTGGTTCTTAATATCTTTGTAGTAGGTGCCAAGTAATAAGTAATTTATACTGTTAACTAAGTAGACCGCTGCTTTAAAATCTATAATTATATAAAGGGACAACGCATAAAGAGTTCAGGCTGCACTAAACATATTTAAACTAATTTCCTTAACTAGGTTCTTTAGGTTAATTAGTGCTAAAACTAATAAGCTAAGGTATGCTTTACTTAGTTTATAAGTAGCTAATCCGCTAGTGCTAGCCTTCTAGCCCTTTTTCTTAATCTAGGTCTACGGCGCTGCCTCTCTATTGCTGTTTTATTGCTTAATATTCTTCTTTTAATTATTGTCTAACAGTTTGATTAGTATGTTATTAGTAGAATTTAATTCTATAACTATAGTTTAAAGTTAAAAGTAGTTGCGCAGTGTCTATAAGTGTTTGCTTAGCTTATAAAAGCAAAAGTGTAATTACTTACTACTTTTGCTTAGCTATAAGACATTAAATAATTATTAAGCTATCTTTAATCTTAATCTGTTTAGAACACTACGTGTCCATTTCCTTTTAAGGGAGTAATTAACTAATCTTAGAATAACATACTAAAAATCTTTCTTAGATTATTAGGAGTTAATTACGCTTTACTAAGTGCTATTACTTGCACTAGCTTATTGCACTTTTTATACAACTAGTCAAGTATAATGTTAGTACTTAAGGCGTCTAAAAAATTAGTAACTACTAACAGTCTAACAACTTTAAGTAGTAAGTAAGTTGTTGCTTATTAATACAGAAGCTACTACTTAGTAAACTAATGCTTAAGGCCTATTTGTCTCTAGTAAGCCTTGTCTAAATAGAATCTATGTTCCGCCCTAATTAAATACTAAGTATTCTAATTTGTAGAAGCAAAATTTTCCTTTAAAATCTTTTTTAAAGCTTAAAGACTAGTTAGTTTTTAAGTAATTGTACTTATTATAGCGTTTAACAGTAGGTCTAGGTGTATAGTCTTGCTAATCTAGTCTTTAACATTAGTAATTTTAGTAACCTTCTTTGTCTATTAAGCAGTATGTACTTTATACTTATTAACTAGCTTATTATAATTATCCTTTTTATACTTAGAGTTAATTATATAAGCCTTATATTTGCGTTAAGCGATTTTTTAGTCTTTTTGTTCTTAAGTGCTTGCGCTAGGTAGTAGAGTAATAGGCTTTTTAATATCCTTAAGCAACTTAAAATACTAAACCTCTTAGTAATCTAATAAGCGCATGTTTAGGAGATTAAAATTAACTTAATCTTAAATGCCTTTCTCTAAGCAGTGCAGTCTTAATAAAGTAAACTAGGTTAGCTAGTCTAATTTAGCCTTAAAAATTACCCCTAGGGCAACAAGCAGTGTATTAGAAAAGTTTATATTAGTAAGATACTTTGTAGAATTAAGACGTAGATTGTTATTAAGGTAAACGCGGAATTAGTTAGTAAGTAGCTACGTTAACAATAACAGTAGCTAGTAAGTTATAAGATAATTAGTAGGAGGTTAATTATAAAATTAATTAGGTAAGAAGTACAGCAGCTGCAGCAATCTGCTGGCTGTGCTATAAGAGAAAATAGAGGAGAGTAAAGTAATAATTAAATAGGCAACTTTCTAGCCTGCTGATTGCGCAGCAGGAATTAAATCTACAATTAAGCGACAAGGCTTATAACTGTAGGAGCTAAGAAGAGGCAACTAAGATTAATTAGGTAGAGTAAAATAAGTGTATTAATCACTAAGTGCCACACCAAAGTCTCCAATGACTACTAAAGAGACATAAGACGATCTAGCCTGTTTATATAGACGCTAGCGGGGCCGTCACGTGAACAGCTTACTAGGATCACCTGATTAAAAGGGTGATCCGCGTGTCAATACTCCAACAGAGCCTAACTAAGAGATTAAGCTAGCGTAAGGGTAAGACTGTTTAAGAGACTAATTAAAAGTTGAAATAGATTACTGCTTAAGCAATGTCTAGAGAACAGTAACACAATAATAATAATAGCCTATATACGCATATTAAGCTGTTTAGAAAGTTAGTTCTTTTATATTTTTAAACTATAATACTAGAGTCTAGGTATTTTATGATCTACTTTAACCTTTTTATTATAACTATTATTCTAGCCAGCTATTCTTGATTTGTTTTTTCAATGTTTTTAGACTTTCTAAATCTTTTTACCTTTAAGGCTAATTTCTAGTGCTTAAGTATTATCTTTTTAACTACTCCGCAATTTCTATCATTCTAGTAGAGAAACGTAGAAGATATTGTAAATATAATAGTAAGATAGTAGTAATAATTAGTAAGCCTACTGTCTTATTGCTTTTTGCACTTAAAATAGTTCTTTAAACTTGCTAGAAAGCTTTTTACTAAGTTAGTAGGCTAGGCGAACATTTTTTGTACTAAGGCAAACTGAGTTTTTTTAGTAGAAAATCTTTAGTTTGTGTTTTTTATTATAGTATTAGCATTAATATTTTTATGCTGTTAAGCGGTGTTCTCTTGCTATTGCACGTGCGCTATACATGCGCTGCACTCTGTTTACAGCGTCTAGTACTTCTCCCTTTAGCCTGCTGTCCTTAGAAAGTAAAGTAAGTAATAAATACTTACTATATACTGCATAAAAGAGTGTTATCTTTGTTAATTTATAAATAGAGTCAATGTACGCAAGTTATGTTGTTAGTAAAAGTAATACTTAATTAGTCTGTTTCTCTAAGGCAAAGGTCCTTAAGTATTACTTTATTATTTAGTTTTAGTATTTGGTTTGCCTATTTATATATAAGTAGAAGGCTGTGCTTAGCCTACGCTTAAACTATAATTAGTAGTATATTTCTGTCTAAAATGCTAAGGTAAAAATTAAACTATAATTAGATGCAATGCCCTTCTCAGTTTTTGATTTTAAAATAATATATTTAAAGTAAGATTTTTGCAAACTGTTCTATATCTTATATTTTTAGTATAGGTATATAAATCACTATCTTCAAAAAGCAGTTAATAATTACAAGAATTATATTAAAAACGTAATTTAAACTATTTTTTGCTAGTAGCTGCCTTATAACAAAATTAAAGCTTACTTCTTTAAAGATCTTATTAAAAACTAGTAATAGTAATAACTAACTATATCTGCTGTATCTTAGAGCTATACTTCTCTAGTATACTACACAAGTCTTTACGTAATTCTAAATATTATAGCTTAGCTCTAGCTAGTAATTTAGCCTACTAATAAGCTTATACATTTTACGTGTACTAAAATAAACTGCTATGCGCGTGATATAACGTTAGAATAAAATTTCCCGCCTAATAGCTTATTTTAGTAGAACATAAATTCTACTTTTACATCCTAGAACTTCTTTATTATTAACGCGCTATACTTACGCGCTACTACTATTTTAAGTGCATTCTGCTTGTATAAATTCTGCAATTTGCTGCTAGGCAGAAGCATTTTTTTATTATAACTAGCGTATTTTATTTATTAGAGCTTCTAACTCTACTATTACAGGTTTACTACTAACAAATATTCTAGCTAGTAAGCGTAGTACGCATAGTATGCACCTTATAGCACTAGTAGTATAAATACTCTCTATTTTGCAAATGTTAGCTATATGCGTTTTATATGTGCTTTTCTAGCTATGCTAAGTTATAAAACTTTTAATTTTACAATACTTTACCCTTGCTAAGAGCTTGTTCTATAGTATAGGTAATAGTTAAGTTAACAGCAAGTTGTTTTTTTTGTAATTTACTTTTTTTATTAGTGTGTCTGCGGGGTTTGTATGCCCTAGGCGGTACTTAACTTTGAAATTAAAAGCTCCTTAATACAGAGCCTAGCGTGCTTAACGCTGGATTAGCTTCTATACAGCGCGTATAAAGCGCAGGTTATTATAATTTGTTAATACCTAAATAGTGTGTTAAGCACTTTCTAGATAGTGTTGCTATTTCTTAAAACTTTATTTATTCTTAAGGTGTTAAAGGTAGTGGTTGTTGTTGTAGTCAAAACGGGGTTTCCAAAAAAGTGAAAAGCAGCTACCCTCTACTAATTAGACGCAAAAGTCAAAAAAAAAGAATGTATGTAGTTAATAAGATTTTAACAGTAAGTAGATAAGGTCTACGCGCTAAGCGCTTAGAGTAGAAAAGCTTAGACTACTAAGCAAAAATTAAAGTTAAAAAAATTTGCTTAAGGTACTAAAAAACTACACTAATTAAAACGTGTTTAACAGCAATTACTAGCCTATAGCTAGCAACAAGATTGCAATAAAGATAAAGGAGAAGAGTAAGAACACATACGTTACTATAGCAGAAGCCTACAATATTTCTTTATAAAAGCTTTTTACCTACTACTTCTTATTTTTAAGATTTTTTATACTATATAGTACTGCATATAAACAACTTGCATATAAACAACATAATACTTAGACTATTCTCTTTTTTATTTAATATAAAAACTAATAACTTTTATTAAGTAAGGTTAGACTTTACTGAGTTACTATACTAAAAGATATAGTAGTAAATTACAAAGCTAGCGTTTACTATTATTAAGTAGCTACTTTTATTAGTTAAAAAAGAGCTAGTAGCAATAGTTCTTGTAGTAATTAAGTTAGTGTAGAGGTTAGAATATAACTATAGTGAAGATATCTTTGCGTCTAGTGTTATAGATATTAAAGTTACAACAAAAACTATAAAAGGCTAATTTAGTTAGTATACTATATATACTGCGCATGTTAACAGTCTAAGTGCAGTAAAAGTATATTACTTTAGTAATCTCCTCCTGCGCAAATACTACTTTAGCAAAGAGACTTAGAAGTAGCTTTGCAAGGAGCAAAGGCGTTTTAAGACAGCTATTAAGTAGCTAGGACAAACTAACAAGCAGAAGAATTTTGTAAGATGCCTCTAGGGATAGGAGAGCCGTGCATAGATAGTGATGCTGTTGTCGTTTATTCACATCCGAGAATAGGCACCAAATGCCGCGACCGCAACACCGCCGGGATGCTTAAAACTTTATATAATAGCTAAGAGTTTAAAATGGTACACTTTATAGTTTAGCTTAGCGTTTTGCAATTTCTGTAAGTAAAACGTAATAAGATACTACTTTTTGTCCTTAAATAGTAATGACAATATGCCCAAGATAGCAAAAGTAAATGCATTTATCTTAATATAATTTATATGTGTTTTCTAAAAATAAACGTAGAATAAGCGCACATGTAAAGAGTTACTTTAGACTTGTAAAAGTAGTATATATGTCCTTGTTCTAGAAGAACGCTTATTTCTTTTTAAAATACTTGTAAGAGGTGCTGTTTCTATAGTATAGTTTTTAATAAAATGCTAATAGAAATTTGCAAATTCTAAAGAGAACTGTAGCTTTTTAATACTAGTAGTTGTAGGCTACTACTTAATAGTAGCAACACGCGCTACATTTAAGTAAATACAGCTTTTTATAATAATAAATCTAAAAAATAAACTTTGCTTAAAGCAAATATACATTTTTTAAAATTTATATATAACTCTGCTTTTGCTAAAAAATTAAGTACAGCGCGAACAGCACGATAGTGTAGCGTAATATTATTATTATAAGTGTAGATAAGAATATTATTTAAAAAAACTTTATATATATAATCTAAGTGCCTTCTTAAAGCTTTATTAATATAGGCTTAGAAACTTGCTAGGGCATTTGTAGGCTTGAAAGGCATAACAAGATATTTAAAATATCTATATTATATTCTAAAAGCAGTCTTCTACTTATCTTCTGCTTTAATTCTTAGATAATAGTAGGCGTTTTTAAAATCTAATATTCTATAGTAGTATACGCCTAACAGGCAGTCTAGTGTCTCTCTAATTAAAGAGAAAAGGTAATAATTTTTTATTATAACAGCATTAAGTCCGTAATAATTTACGCAAAGGTAAAATGTCTTATTTTTCTTTAGTATAAATAATGTTAAAGCGCCTATAGAGTTAGTGCTATAGCAAATCTATCTTTTTTTAGTACTTTTTTAATATATTTATAAAGCACTCAAAGCTTACAAAAAGAAGAAGTATAAAGAAGGCTATAAAAAGAATTTTTTTTTATTAGATAAAATTTACGTAATCTAAACTTTTTAGTTGTAGAAGAGTTTTAGCAGCATTATTTTAAAAATATTAGCGTAGTCTAAATATATATTAGGTATACAATAAACTTACGCTATAAATACGTTTAGTATATATGCTTTAAGCTTAATACTTGCGCTATTACTTTAAAGTACTCCTAGAGAGTAAGTTCTTAAGTTTGTAAGTCTTACGTTTTTTAGAAATACTTTAGTAGCTACTAAGTTAATATTTACTCTTATATATTTTTAATGCTATATGTGTTTTCTATAGTTAATATAAATACCCTCCTAGATAAAGAAGAGGTTGCTAAGTAGTAGTAGTGGGTCTTTTTTATTTACTTTTTATATAGTAACTTTTGTAATACGCTCTATACTATTATTACTTCTTAAGCGCAGCTAGAGCTTATATGCTATGTATATATTTTGTCTTTAAAGTCTAACTTAACTTAGGCAGAGAAGTTCTATATTCTAAATAAGTATTAAATGTATTTCTATAGCTGTTTATTAACTAATAAGATAACATCTACCTATAAGTCTGAAATAACTTAAAGTTTTTTTTTACTTTAGTTGCCTAACATGCTTAGCACACGCGCTATATCTTTAGTAATATATTTATTAGTACGTGCTTTACTAACTTTAAGTGTACAGTAAGGCTTAACTTTTTTTAATTTAGTTTATATCAACTAGAACCTTATTAGGGTTGCTGCTTTAGCAATTATGAGTATATAGTTTTTTTTAGCACTTAAAGCATATAAGATTATTACTATCTTTACGCTTCTTAAATGCGTTTAGTGTAGTAGTTATAAAAGAGTGTTTTTCTTTTTTTATAGAAGTGTTTTAGTTAGGCTAATTATGTGCAATGAATGCTGTGCGCAGATTTTATTAAAAAGTAAATCTAAGCAAAATAAAGTTTTTTTTAGTTATAAAGACTTAATAGTAGTTAGTAATAGCGTATTACAGTTTAGGCTTTAGTTTTGCAAATAAGTGCTAGAATTTTTATACCTTAGTATATTTTAGAAGTTAATCTTTAAGAATATCAGATAAGTTACAGATAATTATATAGTTTAGTTTTTCTACTATATAGTATACGCATGCATAGTAGCTGCTTTAAAGTTATAGTTAATAAGGTTCAAAAGTAAGTTACGTATATATTACTTTAAGTAGTTCTAAGTTAGCACTTATTTTTTTGCTTTAAAAAAATACTTATAGTAAGTATACTAAAGATTTTATAAGTCTACTTTAAGAGACTATATTACTTTAATTACTTTATTGTAATTTTTCTTAGATTTCTATAGCGGTAGCTAAAACACTACTTTATAGAAATAAGTAAACTTATAATGTTTTTTAAAAGTTTTACTTTAGTATTTAGCTAAGTTTTTAGGTTTTAACGTGTGTTATATATACATAGTGCGTAGCGCTTTAGGTACGTTTTACGCGTAAAATAATATAGTTAGTACTGTTAGTATATTTAGATTTCTTTTTAATTTAACTCTTTTTAGCTGTGCTACTTTCATTTTTAACTTTTATAATCAGTATAAAGATTAAAGTTTATTATGTTGCTTTTCTATAGCGTTAATGCGCTTTTTAAGCATTGCTAGTGCGCTTTAAGTGCGCTCTCTAGGCTTTTTAGGTGTAGCAGGCCTTAATAAGGTTTAAGGAGAGTTAAAAAGTTTAAATATAGCAAAGCTTTAGCTTCTTTAATTGCCTTAAGTGTTAGATTGTGTTAATGGGGCTATCTCTAAACTATTAGCCTGCAGGAGAGGTATTATTCTGTAAAGGGTAGCTTTAGGCAATATTACTTGCTTTACACTACAGAAGATATTAAGAGATAGCTGTAAAATAATAACGTGTGTATATTTTAAGCAATAATACCTGCAGGTGTCCTCGCAGGTAAAGACCAGCTTATAAGCACAATTGCCCGTGGGAAACCTAATAATAAGCGAACTTGGCGGAACCAGCTATGACACAACCATTCGTGACAGAATAGCATACTTATAAAATACTACCTCTTTTTACTTTATATCGTTAAGCTGTTTATTGTCGCCCTAATTGCTATACAACTCAACTATATAGGCATAAGTATGCCAAAGTAAGCTAACAATTATCTTATGATTCTATGTATGGAAGTAATAAATTAGATTTACGCCTTTATGCTGCTTGCCTGCGAACTCTAGCTATCTAAGCTAGGATAGCAAACAACGTGCTTAAGCTTGCTAAAGCTTAAAAAGCTAAGCAATACCTACTAATAGAGTTAACTAAGTATCAAAATTCTCATACTTACTACTAAGCTCATTTTTAGTTTGATCCTTTAATTTTTAGTTAGTTTAGCTTATTAATCTCCCGCTCTTTTAAAACAATTAAGAATACACTTAGCATAGTATATAAATAGAACTATTCAATATAAATTTCTTGCTTATTAATTATTATTGCTTTTAATAAACTGCTTAACTTACTAGAAGTTAAGCAACTACTTAAGCTTCTTAAAATATTATTAAGTAAGCAACTTAGTTAGTTTATTAGCTAGTATAATTGCTATTTTTAGATACTTAACTCAAAATAAGCTTTTAGTATATTTCTGCTATAGCTATAGATTTTATATATTAAGATGTCTTAAATAAGAGCTAATTTACTTATTTTTATAATTGAAGCCTAATTGTTTGTTAATTGTTACACTAGACTATCTAAACTTTTTTAAAATAAAAAGAAAGCTTATAAAAGAAGTGTTTAAGGGATATAGCCTCTTTATTAGTTTACTTAAAGGCAAGCAGCTTAGCTTTAGTATTTAACATAGTTACTATAGTCTACTAAGCTCCTTTATAAAATTCTAGACTATTATAAAAAATAGCTATGTATGAATAAAATAATAAATAATTTTTTAATTATTTATAAAAAGGGTATTAGCTATAACTATTAGGTCTACGCTATTGTAGTTCCTATATCACATTACATCTTATGTTGTCTAATAAAAGTATATAATTACTAGTTTAAAAGCCTTTATATGCTAATCACTAAAGTTTAGTAGAAAGTGTAAGAGCTTTAAAATTAAGTAAGCAATATTTAGTTAAAGCATAATAGCTATGTATAGTACTCATCTAACTTTTTTTTAGTAAGTTTTAATCTCTTGCTTAGTTACTTTGCTAGTGTTCTTAATTAGCTTTTTTAAAAGTAGTATAGTCTTTAGAAAGCTGCTATTCTTTTGCCTAGAATTCTTTATAATTTTATTAGTACATATATAAATTATATATAAGCTTAATAATCTGCTTTTTGCTACTTTTAATCACTTAGATATTAAGAAACTATTAAACCAATTTTTGTTTCTATATCTTGTACTTAGTTACAATTTTTAACTTAAGATTTAATACTTTCTACTTATAATCTTTTGCAATAAGCAGCAGGATGTTATTTATACATAATAAAACTAAGATTCTCCTTTTTTAAGTAAAAAATAGGTAGAGCTTATTTAGTAAAGCAATGAGTTTAATCTTCTTTGGTAATTCTAAAAACTCTTTCTACTATAATAGTAGTAAGTTTTACAATTTATAAAGTGCATAGTTAAGCTATACATACTTTCTAAGCTTTTTAAAGCTATTAAATATTTTATAAATTACTAAAGTGTCTGCTATAATTAACGTAAAAAAAATTTTTTTTTAACATTATATTACTTAATTTTTTAATTATCTTTATTGGTAATAGCTTTTAGTACGTTAAAGAACCTAGCTGCTAAAGTACTAGCAAAAGTTAAATTATTAAAGTCCTTCTTTTAAATATTACTTTTTATAATAATCTGCGCCTTGTATTGAAAAGATAAGCTATTTTAATTAAACTTGTAAGTTTAAACCTACTTTATAAGTGATAGATAATTATCTACTTTTTTTTAAATATCTAAGCCTTAGTCTTATTCTTACTTAATGTCGGAAACAAAATACCGACCGATCGATAAATCGCACTCCGGCTAGAGGATACATATACACGTTGCGACACTTAACTTATTAATATTTTTTCTAGAAGTATTTTCAAATAAGGCCCTTATAAGATGCTAGAGTAACTACTTTCATAATTCTAGGAGTTTGGGTAAATAATTGCAATATAGTTAAGTATTTTTTATACTTAGTTTATGCTTAGTAAGCAAAGCTACTACAACTTTATAATTAAGAATCTTATAGCTTACTTAGTTTTCCTAAGTTACTTATAAACCTAGTAGGTAGGTGTTACAAAAATGAATTTATAATAAGTTTTTTTAATCTATCTTTAATGCGTAAATACTACTTATACTTTTACTTTCTAGTTCATTATTAAGATGTTAAGTTACGTTTTTATACTTATACCTGCTGTCTAGCTTACGTAGTAGAAAATAATAGTTTAATAGCTAATTTAAGCTTTTATTAGCAATTTTAGCACAACCTCTTATAAGTAGAGGTTAAGCTTATAATTACTTACTCCATATACAATTTAAAACTTAGGTTTTTAAACTACAAGACAATTTGCTGTTTTTAACTTACTTACTTTAAATTAAAGTCTTATGATAATTAGATAGCGTGTTAAAGTTTTTAGGCTTAAACTATTAGACTAGTAATAAGTTGTTAGGCTTATATAAAGAAGGCTCTTTACTTCTAGATATTACTAGGTTAGCTTTTTTAAGCAAGCGCACTAGTGTTTAACTATTAAATACTTTATAATTAATTGCGTTATTACTCTTTAAAGTCTTAAGTTTAGAAGTAAGTTTTAAAGTACTAAAACTAGTATTTTGCTGCTAATTTAAGCAATTTTTTAATAGTATACTAGCTTAGTAGTCTATTTACTTAGCGTCTTCTAATCTACTTTTATTCTTAGCAGGTAGGTCTTTCTTACTATTTTAAATAGTAAGTAAATTACTTTTTAAGTTTTTAGTAGTTACTTGCGTACTTAATCTACTCTTTCTTAAATTAGTAAAAGAACTTTTAAGTTATATTTAGAATTAACTTGCTTACCTTTATAGAGAATTTCTATAATACTAATTATTTTGTTCTTTATTAGCTCTTTATCGCAATATTCTTTATATAACGTGGTTCACCAGCGAGCGCCGCACCCCACCGAGCGCCGCACGAAAACCAGCAAGGCGTACGCGCAGCAACGTAGCTTAGTTGTACAACACAAATCTTGTACTCTTGCAATAGTATAGTATTATTTAGAAGCGTTGCTATTGTTTGCATTTTTAATTTCTACCTTGTAAGTGCAAGAGTTATGCGTAATCTTACTACAACGGCCGCAGCGCCTCTCTGCGCACACCTTCTTTATAGGCGTCTCGCCGTCCTTACGCCCCCTACTCTCTATTTTAGTAATTAGGTTAGATACCTTACTAACTATTAAAGTCTCCTTTGCACGTACGTACTGCCTTTTGTAAGTTTTACGCTTTATAAGCATGTTAACAGCGTCTTAAAGGTGGCCTATTTCCTCCTGCACTAACACTATATTATAAGCTATTTACTAAGCGCCTTTACTTAGCTGCTTTACTTACTTATCTAATAAGCTTACTAGTAACTTTTAGTAGTTTTAAATGCAATTTTAAATTAGTGTAAATTGCGCCTTTATCTTACAGGTGTTGCGTAGTGTTTACACTTTTTAAGTAATAATGCTTAGTGCAAGTAGTGTTAGCGTACGCAGCTACATATCTAGCTTTAATAATATAGCTTTTAAATTATATAAAACTAGTTTAGTACTTTAAAACCTTGCATTAATATTCTTTAGTATAAACGTCTTCTTAAAAGCTGCTTTAAAAGTAAGTAAAAAGGTTTCCTTGTAAATATATTAAATACAACTGTATGCTAAGAGCAAGATTCTATTACTATAGTAGCACTTTAATAGTAAGGAAAAATCTACATTAAAAGGCTATAAAATGTATAATAAGTAAAGTAGTATATAAAAAGTAATAATTTTATTTTTCTTACAGTAGTTTTAAAATTTTATTAAGTAGTAGCTTTTATAACTATTAATAATAAGCAGCTTATACGCTTTAGCAAAAGACGCCTTTGTATAGGCGTTAAAGTGCTTAAGCTACGCTAGCGCAAGGTTGTTGTTAATCTAGCTAGTAAAAGAGACAGTAATAATCTAATTACAAAGTAAATTAGTAAATTAGGAAGTAATAAAGACTTTGCCTACAAAGATAAAAAAGAGCAGGATAACACGCCTTATTACAAAAACGCCTTATACTAGAGTTACTTACTTACAATTGCTAGGCTGTAGTTTCTTTTATTTCTTATATTTCTCTACGCCTATAATAATAAGCTAAAAAATTATCTTGCTTATTATAAAGCTAGACTTGTTAAAGTTCTAGGTATTTTTATCTATAGTACTATGCTTTGCTTTTATATTCTAAACAAGCGTAAACTAGGGCTTAATAGTTACTACGTTTTTATAAATAACTTACTAGTAATTATATAGATAGCTCTATTGCGTGCGCAGCTTAGGCGTACGCTTAATAAACTTATTAACTTAGTTTTTGCTAATAGACTTGCTACTGCAATTGCGTAGCAATCTATTAGCTATATTTTATACATGTAGCTTTAAAAGTAGTACTTTACGCAAATTCTAATTAAGTGTACGCTGTATAATTACTTTCTCTTTTAGCTTTGTTAGGCTCTTTAAGTTTAGCTTATAGTTGCGTTTAGAGAGCTTCCTATCGCGTTACTATTGTATTATACGCTTAGGCACTTTGTAGATTGCTTTAGCGCGTTGTAGGCTTGTAATCTAGTCGCATTTAATGTTAGAGAGGGCAAGCTGCACGTTCATTACGTGTTGTTGCTACATACGCGTGTTGGTGAGGGGAACTGCGGCGCTCGGTGGGGTGCGGCGCTCGCTGGTGAACCACGTTATCAATCAAACGTTATATTATAAGTTGTAATTCCCTAGTTCAGTTTTATTATCTATATATAGTATATATTAGAGGCTTAATAACTAACTAAATAACTAATACATCTGCAAGGATTAATCTTAAATCCTTAATAATTGCGCTAAGCTGCCCTCTCTCTATTTAGTAGATAGGCTTAGCAGCTATAGACATAAATTCTACTCTAGTCTAAGTATAAATTAGCAGTTCAACATCTAATTAAAGGTAGTTAATAGTATTAGTGATGTTTCTTAGACTATTCTTTGAGCACTTAGTTAGAGAATTAGTAGCTATAAATTTTAGTAAAGCTTATTTTATGTAAGTAAGATGCTATATCTATAATTACTAGCTAGAGCTTAGCTAGTAGATTAGCGCTTATGCGCATCTTAATAGCCTTTATAATTAGCTCTTAGCTAGCTCTCTCTGCTAAGCTATTAGGCTTATAAGTGTATAGTAGGAGCGTTTTAATTATAATCTTTTTCTTTATTGCCTATTCTTTATATCTTAATTGCCCTCTTTAAGGCAGTGTAGTAGTGTTATTATATTCATAGATCTTTACAGTTTTTGATTAATATTTCCTTTTAATCCTTACAGTAAAGCCTTTAATTACAAATATAATATTACTTAGTATCTTTAACTAGATATTTCAATTCTACAGCTTGCCTAAGTAGTCTTCTTTAATAATTAGTGCCTATTTCTTTAGTAGTTAACGAATTAGAAAATTGAATAGCTCTTAAAAGATCTTGTAAAAAAGTTTAAATAATTATTTTTCTTAGTTGCTATAACATTACTTATAAGGCATAAGCTATTGCTTAGTAATTATATTTTAATAGCTTCTTACTAGTAACTTTAATATTCTGCGCTAAGCAGACTAGATCTTTAATAGCTAATTATCCTAGGTGTCCCAAATTTTAATGCTGATGATCTTTATTACTAATGCACCTTAAGGTTTCCTTAATTATACTACAGCGTTTACTAGTAGTAGCTAAGTAATATAAGAAAGGAGTTGCTTATATTTAATAAATAAGAAAAAAATGTAACACTTCGGATCAATTAATACAACGTTCTTTTTAATTAGTTTGATTTTATAGTGTAATTTTATCTTAATTACTACAGAGGGGTGATAAAAGAATAAAGATGTCAAAAAGGTTGTAATTTTTAAAGCTTTATATTTCAATAACTAGAAAGACTATACCTAAAGGAATTAATGATTTGGAGAGCCAAGAACTTCTTCTTTAGGACAGACGGCTTAGTAAGCCGCTTAGTCAGCACGGTTGCGCCTGCAATCTCCCCTAAAATATAAGGGAGAAAAAAGTAAAAGTATATTCTAGTATACCATTTTTTTGAACGTATTAAAACTGCTATAAAATATGTATATTCAATAAGACTAGTAATTCTTTCTAGTGTGTTAGTTCTGAGGTAATCGCGAGTATGACTATCAAGTAATTATAAAAAGCTTATCAACAAGTTTTTTTTTAGTATAAAATTAGAATAGTTTACTAATACTTAGTGCACTAAACAAATAATTCTATAGTAGTTAAGTAATGCTTTAGTTATAAAAATTTACAATTATACAATACTTTGAATCAAGATATACTTACTCATACTATTAGCTAATTCTTATGTTAGATACTACAATATTTTAGTAATATAACAATACTTAATATAGAACTTAATTTGAGTCAATAATTTCTAGTTTTATAAGTTCTTCCTTAGTATATTAATAATTACTATACCTTTTTCTTAGAGTTTAAACACAAGTTTTTCTTATAATTATAAATATAATAGATGTTTTTTCTTAAGTACTATAGGAAATTTTATATAAAAAATTAAATATTATTTTATATTATAAGCTATGACCTTTATTTTAAAGACGTTGACAAAGAGTTTTTATCAAGTATTTTTTAAACCTTTTCAAGAAACTCTATAAGACAGCTTAATTTAGGCTTTAGAGCAAATAAATATCTTTTATTTATATTTTAATTTATATAGAGCGTTAGTTACAATTTCGTTCAGCATTTTTCGCATAATACTATAATTAGAAATAGGCTAATTTAATTAATAAAAGAAATAAGCTTAGTTATTGAGATAACAGTAACTATAGGCTATAAGAACTAAACTATAAAGAAATCAAGTTAAAATAATTAAGACCAGCTTATATACTATGTATAAGATTACTAAGCTATTACGTAATTAGCGCTTACTTATATAACGCTTATTTGTTTTATCCTTTGATTAGACTCTGAGTAAGTAAGATATAAACCTTCAAACTCTGTTTACATTATGCTTACGAAAGCTAATTTATTATTTCTCTTCAGTAAAGATTTTCACACTTTCAAAAAAAAGTTTTATTAAAATCTACTTTTACTTTATTTTCCTTATACTTTGAGGGAGATTGCAGACGCAACCGTGCTGACTAAGCAACCTACTAAGCCGCCTATCCTAAAGAAGAAGTTCTTGGCTCTCCAAATCATTTACTCTCTTAGGTATAACCTTTCTAATTATATAAATATAAAGCTTTAAAAACAATAACTTTATTGACATCTTTTTTTGTCACCCCTCTGTAAATTCCTGCCTGCTTAAGCTGTGCATTAGAGACAATATTAACGTAAAAGACTAGTACAAAGTTAATATTACTTAGTAGAAAGTTAGCTGTCTTAAGGCTAGCCTTGCTATATGAAATATTTTTAAGCAGCCTGTTTTTTATTCTAGCAACTAAAATAAATCAAGTGCCTGCCTGAATAGTATTATCCTTAATATCTTTGTAATGTGTGCCTAGTACTAGGTAATTAATGCTTATTAACTAAGTAGACTGCTGCTCTACTATTCATAATTATATAACAAGACAACATATAAGGGGTAAGGGCTGCGCCATATACTTTTAAACTCATTTTTTTATTAAGTCTTTAAAGTTAATTAGTGCTAAAACTAATAAGCTAGAGTACGCTCTACTTAGTTTATTAGCAGCTAATCTGCTAGTAGTAGCCTTCTAGCCCTCTTTTCCAATTTAGGTGCGTAGCGTCAACTATTTCCTACTATTTTATTACTTAATAATCTTCTTTTAATTGTTATCTAACTGTTTAATTAGTATTCTCTTAGTAGAGATTAATCTTATAACTATAGTTCAAAGTTAGAAGTAGTTACGTAGTGTCTAGAAGTGCTTATTCTTTGATTCTTTACTTAGCTTATAGAAATATAGATGTAATTACTTACTACTTTTATTTAACTTCAACTTATTTAATAATTGTAAAGCTTTCTCTAATTTAGACATAGTTTAGAACACTACGTGTCCTTTCTCTTTTAAAAAAGTAATTAAGTAATTTTTTAACAAGACACCAAATATATTTCCTAAATTATAAAAAGTTAATTAAGCTCTACTAAGCACTATTACTTACAACAGCTTATTGTGCTTCTTGTGTAATTAGTCTAGTATAGTTTTAGTGCCTAAGGCGTTTAAAAAATTTTTAACTGCTGACAGTTTAATAATTTTGAGTAGTAAGTAAGTTGCCAGCCATAGGCTGGCAATCGCCGTTGAACACGTTTCAATTAGTGTCGTTTTTTAGTACCTTCAGCAAATTTTTTGACCCTAATTTCGCTCAGTAGTCTGAGCTTTTCTGCTCCGAGCGCTTAGCGCGTGGACCTCATCCACTCACCGTTCGAATTTCGTCAACTACACACAATCTTCTTTTAACTTTTGCGATTAATTAGTAGAGGGCAACTGCTTTTCACTTTTTTGGAAAATCCTTTTTAACTACAACAACAACCACCACCTTTAATACCTTAAAAATAAAAATAAAAAAGTAGTAAGTAAATTATTACTTATTAATATTTAACTTACTACTTAGTAAATTGACGCTTAAGTTAAATTTGTCTTTAGTAAGCTTTGACTAGGTATAATCTGCATTACGCTTTAATTAAATACTAAGTATTCCAATCTATCAAAGCAAGATTCTTATTTAGAATTTTTACTAAAGCTTAAAGAATAGTAAAGTTTTATGTAATTATACTTATTAAGGGGTTTAATAGTAGGTCTAAATATATAGTCTTACTAATCTAGTCTTTAGCATTAGTAATCTTAGTAATTATCCTTACTTATTAAGTTGTGTGTAATCTATATTTAATAACTAGCTTGTTATAATCATCTCTTTTATACTTAGTGTTAATTGTATAAGCTTTATATTTGCGTAAAATAATCTTGTAGTTCTTTTGTTCTTTAGCGCTTGCGCTAGATAGTAGAGCAACAGGCTCTTTAATGTCCTTAGGCACCTTAGAATACTAAGGCTCCTAGTAATCTATTAAGCGGACGTCTAGAAAATTAGGATTAACTTAATCCTAGATGCTCTTCTCTAAGTAGTGTAGTCTTAATAGAGTAAATTAGGTTAGCTTGTCTAATAAGGTTGTAAGGATTACCTTTAAGGCAATAAGCTGTGTATTAGAAAGGTCTATTTTAATAAGATAATTTGTAGGTGTTAGAGTATTTACACGCGGATCACCCTGTTGATAAGGCGTAGGAGCTGAGAAGAGGCAACTAATATTGATCAAATGGAGTGAAAATGAGTGTATTGATCACTAAAGGTTACCACAAAGTGTCCAATAACTACTGGAGAGACATAAGACGATCTGGCCCGCTTATATAGGTGCTAGCGTGGCCGTCACGTGCAGCAGCTTACTAGGATTACCTAATCAACCAGATAATCTGCGTGTTTAACCGAGTGTTAATACTCTAACACACCCCCTAGGTTAGTAAAAAACCTTTAATTTAAGCTATAAGTAAGGAGTTAATTCTTACTAAATTAATATTGTTAATTAAAAGGCCTGCTTAGAAGTATTGTTCTACTGCCTAATCTTTTTCTGTAGTAATATTATAGTAGTTAAGCAAGCAGCTTAGTCCTATTATAATATTTAATTATTAAATAGACTTTAAGAATTACGTAATTAGTCTGTGCATAATTATAACAAATACTAATTGCGTCTACTACCCCTTTAAAACTTTTAACCTTACCTTAATATTAATTACTAAGCCTTTTTAATCTTTAACTCTCTCTTATTACTATTAATATAGTAAGCCTTGTTGCCTTGCTGTTCTTTTACTAATCTGCTGCTAATCTTTCTAGTGTAATCTGCCTTTAACAGCAATAAGCATAAGCGTTGCTTAAAGAGTTGCTATTAATAATATAAGAATAGTACTAAGTATAAGTATTATGCGCGCAAAAGCCTACATAATAATAAAATTTAAAAAGCAGCTAATCTTTAAAAGAATAAGAGTTTATTGCTGCTGCCTTGAAATCTATATGCTAATTATAAGACTTCTAGCAGCTTTACTTAGAAATTAATTCTCTTACTTATTAAGTTAAGTCTGCTGTCTAGCCTTTATTTAAACTTTAATTAAGATAAAAGCTTAACTAAGTAATTAAGCTAGCATAAAAACAAGACAGCTTAAAAGCTAAAGCAAAAGTTATAGCAGCTTACTGCTTAAGGTATTGCGTAAACAGCAATATAATAATATTAATAAGCTAAAAACGCTTATAAAATAGTTAATAAGGCGCAATACGCCTTCTACTTTTTAAAAAAAAGCGCTAGCAAGCTTTTTAAAGATTACTGCTAATTTATTATATTTTTATATTTTTTTGTATAAGCGCTGTATAAAAAAAATGCTTAATAGTTTGTTTGCTAAGCAATGCTTTAACTAAGTTTAGACTAGTAGTTAGAGTAGCACTTGCTGTAGTAGTTACTTATCTTATATATACTATATAGTTAATTATAATCTTACTAATTACTTTATAGCCTTATATAAAGATAAAAACGTAAGTTATTAATTATTTAAGCTTCTTGCTTAGCTTACTAACTAGTTTTAAAGAATAAAATAATAATAGATACTATGTTAACAAGCAGTAGTTACTTAGTAATATTATTACTTACTATAAAGAAATTAATAGCAGCACTATATTAACTAGAAAGCCTTCTGCGCATAAGCCCCTAGTCTCTAATTACTATAATCAAGAGATTCTATTAAAAGGTTTTAGCGCTTAGCTCCTGCAGCCTATTCTAGTAAGCATCTTTAACTAAAAATATAATATTAAAGATTTTTTGCGCTAAACACATTCTGCTTAGTAGGCTATAAGTTTAAATTAAGGTTATTCTTTTAGTTAAAAGCTTTACAACACGCAGCTTATTACTGCTTATGCTTTTAGTTAACTTATAGTTTAGCCTACGTAACAGCTAGTTTATAATACGCAATAGCTGCAGCAATAACAATAAAATTCTTCTTATTAATTATTAATTTAAGAATATGTTGCTTGTAGAATACTACTTCCTCTTACTCTATATTGCCGCGTTCTTAATCGTCGCCCTAATCGCTATACAACTTAATTATATAAGCATAAGTATACTAAAGTAAGCTAACAATTATCTTATAATTTTATGTATAGGAGTAATAAATTAGATTTACGTCTTTATGCTGCTCGCCTGTAGATCCTAGCTATCTAAGCTAACATAGTAAACAACGCGCTTAAGCTTACTAAGGCTTAAAAAGCTAAGTAAGACTTACTAATAAAGTCTAGCAAGTATAATAATTTTAATGATTACTAGTAAGCTTGTTTTTAGTTCTAGTCTTTAGTTTTTAGTTAGTTTAGTTTTTAATCTCCTGCTCCTTCTAAGCAATTAAGAGAAGACTTAGCCTAGTATATAGATATTAATACTTAATACAAATCCTTTGCTTATTAATTATTATTACTTTTAATTAAGTACTTAACTTGCTAACAGTTAAGCAACTACTTAGACTTTTTAAACTGTTGTTAAGTAAGCAACTTAGTTAGTTTATTAGCTAGCATAATCTTTGTTTCTAAGTACTTAACCTAAAATAATTCTTTAGCATATTCTTGCTACAGCTATATATTTTATATATTTATATGTTTTAAACAAGTGCTAATCTACTTATTTTTCTTTACTACAAGCCTGATTGTTTGTTAGTTGTTATACTAGACTGTCTAAACTTCTCCTAAATTAAGAGATAGTTTGCGAAAAAAGTGTTTAAAAGCTATAGCCTCTTTAGTAGTTTACTTAAGGGCAAGCAGCTTAGCTGTTAACGTAGTTACTATAGTCTGCTAAGCTGCCTTCTAAAATATTAGACTACTGTATAAAATAGCTATATATCTATAAGATAATTAATAAGTTTCCTAATTATTTATAAAAAAAGCATTACCTACAATTGTTAGGTCTAGGCTATTATAGTTTCTATATTAGATTGCATTCTATCTTGTCTAATAGAGGTACATAATTACTTATTTAATAGCTTTTATATATTAATTACTAGGGTTTGTAAGGAAGTGTAAGAGCTTTAAAATTAAACGAGTAATATTTAGTTAAAGTGTAATAGCTGTATATAGCACTAATCTAACTCTCGTTTAGTAGGCCTTAATCTCTTGCTTAGGTGTTTACTAGTATTCTTAATTAGCTCCTCTAACAGTAGTAGAGTCTTTAGAAAGCTGCTGTTCTCTAGCTTAAACTTCTTTGTAATTTTATTAATATACGTATTATGCACAAGCGTAATTATTTACTTTTTACAATTTCTAATTACTTAAATACTAAAGAACTATTTAACTAATTCTTATTTTTATATCTTATACTTATCTATAATCTTTAACTAAAAATCTAATACTCTTTGCTTATAATCTTTTGCAAAAAGCAGTAGAATATTATCTATATAAAATAAAACTAGAATCCTTTTTTCTGAATTAAAAAACAGGTAAGGCTCCTCTAGTAGGGCGATTAGTCTAATCTCTCTTAGTAATCCTAAGAACTCTTTATACTACAACAGTAGCAAGTTTTACAATTTATAAAGTGCGTAGTTAAGCTATACATACTTTCTAGGCTTCTTAAAGCTATTTAGTATCTTATAAATTACTAGGTAGGCTGGTAAAAATGCTGACAGTTGGGTCTGACTAATCAGAACACCAAAACCTTCGCACCTCCGCATCGCCACGAATACTAGAGATATATACGTGAAATTTGTATTTAAGATAAAATATGCCCTAATAATCCAAAACTCGCAGCGATGCGCAGGTGCGAAGGTTTTGGTGTTCTGATTAGTCAGACCCAACTGTCAGCATTTTTACCAGCCTATTACTAGGTTGTTTACTGTAATTAACGCATTAAAGAATGCTTCTACACCATTATATTGCTTAATCTCTAGATTATTTTTAGCTGTAATAGCTATTGCTGCTCTAAAGGACTTAGCTACTAACGTAGCAGCATATATTAAATTGATTAAGTTCTTTTTTTAAAGATTACCTTTTACAATAATCTGCGCCTTGCATTTAAAAAAAAACTCTCTTAATTAAATTTATAAGTCTAAACCTACTTTATATGTATTATTTAATTATCTACTTTTTTTTTAATATTTTAGTCTAAGTCTTATTCTTACTTAACTAATTAATCTTGTTTATGTAGACATTTTTAAATAAGGCCCTTATAAGATACTAGAGCAACTACTTTTATAATTCTAGTAGTTTAAGTAAATGATTGCAATGTAGTTAAGCATTTCTTACATTTAGTTTATACTTAGTAAGCAAAGCTGCTAGAACTACATAATTAAGAGTTTTATAGCTTACTTAGTCTTTCTAAGTTACTTGCAAACCTAGCAAGTAAGTATTATAAAAATTAATCTATAATAAATTTTTATAATTTACAATTAATGCGTTAACACTACTTATACTTTTACTTCTTAGTTAGTTATTAGAATCTTAAGTTACGTCTTTACACTTACGCCTGCTGCCTAGCTTGCGCAGTAGAAAATAATAATTTATAAGCTAATTTAGGCTTTTACTAGCAATTCTAGCACTACGTCTAGTAAGTAGAAGTTAAGCTTATAATTGCTTACCTTATCTGCTATCTAAGACCTAAGATTTTAAACTATAAGATAATTTACAATTTATAGCTTGCTCTCTTTAAGTAAAGGTCCTATCTTAATTAGCTAGCATGTTAAAGTCTTTAGGCACAGACTATTAAACTAGTAATAAGTTATTAAGCTTATATAAAGAAGGCTTTTTACCTTTAAATATTAATAAGTTAGTTTTGCTAGGCAAGTGCACTACTATTTAACTATTAAATACTTTGCAATTAATTGCGTTATTACTCCTTAGAATCTTTAGTTTAAAAGTTACTTTTAAAGTAATAAAACTAGTATTTTGCTACTAATTTAAGTAAATTTTTAATATTGCACTAGCTTTGTGCTCTATTTACTTAGTATCTTTTAATCTACTTTTATACTTAGTAGGCAGGCCTTCCTTACTACTTAAGATAGTAAATAGATTACTTTTAAAGTTTTTAGTAGTTAGCTATGTTTCCTAATCTACTCTACCTTAAAAGGCTAGAAGGGCTTATAAGTTATTTCCTAAATTAACTAGCTTGCTATTATAAAAAATCTTTACAATTTTAATTACTTAATTTTTTAGAAGCTTTTTTTTATAATTTTTTTTGTAAAATAACTGTTTATTAAAGGTTATATTACAGGTAGAAATTACCTAATTAAAAGTTAGTACTTATATATAGTATATATTAGAGGCTTAATAACTAACTAAATAACTAATATAGCCGCAAGAATTAATTTTAAATCCTTAATAATTATACTTAGCTGCCTTCTCCTTGTTTAATAAGTAGGCTTAGCAGCTATAAGCATAAATTCTACTCTAGTCTAGGCGTATGTTAGTAGTCTAATATTTAATCTTAAGTAGTTAATAGTATTAAAAATATTTCTTAAACTATTCTTTAAGCACCTAGTTAGAAAATAAGTAGCTATAAATCTTAGTAAGGCTTATTTTATGTAAGTAAGCTGCTGCATTTATAATTATTAGCTAAAGCTTAGCTAGTAGATTAGCACTTATGCGCATCTTAATAGCTTTTATAATTAGCTTTTAGCCTACTCTCTTTGCTAAGCTATTAGGCTTATAAGTATATAGCAGTAGCATTTTAATTACTATCTCTTTCTTTATTACCTATTCCTTATATCTTAATTGCCCTCTCTAAAGTAGTGTAGCAGTATTGTTATCTTAATAGATGTTTATAATTTTCTACTAATATTTTCTCTTAATCCTTGCAGTAAAGCCTTTAATTATAAGTATAATATTATTTAGTGTCTTTAACTAGATATTATAATTATATAGTTTGCCTAAGTAGTTTTTCTTAATAATTAGTACCTATTTTTTAAGCAGTTAACTAGGTAGGAAATTAAATAGATTCTATAAGATTTTGTAAAAAGATTAAGGTAATTCTTTTCTTAGTTATTATAAAATTACTTATAAGGTATAAGCGATTGCATAGTAATTATATTCTAATAGCTTTTTACTAGTAATTTTAACGTTCTACGCTAAGCGGACTAGAGCTTCAATAGCTTGTTATTTCAAGTGTCCTAATTATTAATACTATAATAAATTTTTATTACTAGTGCGCAGCTGTAGTTTCCTTAATTATACTATAGCTTTTACTTATAGTAGTTAAGCAATATAATAAGGGAGTTGCTTATATTTAATAAATAAAAAATTAAAGTAACACTCTAAGTTAATTAAAACAACATTCTTCTTAATTATTCTAAATTTTATAGTATAATTATATTTTAAATACTAAATCCCTACTTGCTTAAGCCGTGCTTTAGAGATAATATTCACATAAAAGCCTAGTACAAACTTAATATTAGTAAGTAAAAAATTAGTTATCTTAGGGCTAGCCTTGCTATGCAAGACGTTCTTAAGCAGCTTATTTTTTATTCTAGCAACTAGAATAGACTAAGTGCCTATCTTAACTGTCTTGTCTTTGTTGCATTCGCGATTAGTGCCTAGTACTAGTTAATCTATGCTATTAACTAAGTAGACTGCTGCTCTACTATCTATAATTGTATATAAAGACAACGTATAAGAAGTAAAAGCTACGCTAAACATGTTTAAACTAATTTCTTTAATTAAGTCTCTTAAATTAATTAGTGCTAAAACTAATAAGCTAAAGTACGCTCTGCTTAATTTATTAGCAGATAATCTACTAGTGCTAGCTTTCTAGCCCTTCTTCTTAATCTAGGTCTAAAGCGCTGCCTATTTATTGCTGTTTTATTGCTTAACAATCTTCTTTTAATTATTATTTATTAGATTAATTAGTATTTTTCTAGTAGGCATTAATTCTATAACTATAGTTCAAAGTTAAAAGCAGTTATGTAGTGTTTAGGTATATTTGCTTTGCTTATAAGAGTAAAAGTATAATTATTTACTACTGTTATTTAATTTTAAGTTATTTAGTAATTATTAAGCTATCTTTAATTTAGATCTAGTTTAGAAAACTACGTATCTTCTTTCTTTTAAAAAAGAAATTAATTAATTTTATAACAAAACACTAAAAAAAAATTCTAAATTATTAAGAGTTAATTAAGCCCTACTAAGCGCTATTACTTATAACAGCTTATTATACTTCTTGCGTAACTAGTCTAGTACAATCTTAGTGCCTAAGGCGTCTTAAAAATTAGTAGCTACTAATAGCCTAACAACTTTAAAAAGCAAGTATATTATTGCTTATCTATATAAAAGCTATTACTTAGTAAACTAACGCTTAAAGCCTATTTGTCTCTAGCAAGCTTTATTTAAGTAAGATCTCTATTGCGCTCTAATTAAATACTATGTATTCTAATCTATAGAAGCAAGATCCTTCTTTAGAATCTTTACTAAAGCTTAAAGACTAGTAAGGTTTTAAGTAATTATGCTTATTGAAGCATTTAATAGTAGGTCTAGATGTACAGTCTTACTAATCTAGTCTTTAACATTAGTAATTTTAGTAACTTTCCTTATTTATTAAGCAGTGTGTACTTTATACCTATTAACTAGCTTGCTATAATTGTTTTTATACTTAGTATTAAGGACTTAAGCCTTATATTTATATTAAGTAATTTTTTAATCCTCTTGTTCTTGTGCACTTGCTTTGGATAGTAAAGCAACAGGCTTTTTAATATCCTTAGGCAACTTAAGATACTATAGCTCTTAGTAATCTATTAAGCGCACGTCTAGGAGATTAGGATTAACCTAATCTTAGATACTTTTCTCTAAGCAGTGCAATTTTAATACAGCAAACTAGGTTAGCTAGTCTAATTAGGCCTTAAGGATTACCCCTAAGGAAACAAGCAGTGTATTAGAGAGGTCTATCTTAGTAAGATGCTTATAGGATTACGAAGTAGGTTATTATTAAGGTGCACACAGATTAATTAGTTAGTTAGTAAAATAAGTAGAAAGTTGATTGTATAATTAATAGTAGAGAGGTACAGCAGCTGCAGCGATCTGCTAGCTATACTATAAGAGAATAAAGAGGAGAGTAAAGTAATAATTAAGCAGTTGGCCTTCCAGCTTGCTAATTGCGCAGTAGGAATTAATACTACAATTAAGCGGCTAGGCTCATAACTGTAGGAGCTAAGAAGAGGCAACTAATATCGATCAAATAGAGTGAAAATAAGTGTATTAATCACTAAGGGTCACCACAAAGTGTCCAATAACTACTAGAGCGTGGCCGTCACGTGCAGCAGCTTACCAGGATCACCTGATCAACCAGATGATCCGCGTGTTCAACCGAGTGTCAATACTCCAACATAAGGTGATCCTGGTAAGCTGTTTAGGCTGTTCACGTGACGGCCCCGCTAGCGTCTATATAAACGGGCCAGATCGTCTTAAGTCTCTTTAGTAGTTACAAGACACTTTGTTGTAGCACTTAGTTAATTAATACACTCACTTTCTACTTAGGTAATTAAACAATTGCTTCTTCTTAGCTCCTATAGTTATGAGCCCGGCCGCTTAGTTGTAGTATCAATTCCCACTGCGCAATTAGCAAGCTAGAAGGTTAACTATTTAATTATTAACTTACTCTCCTCTATTTTCTCCTACAGCACGGCTAGCAGATTGCTGCAGCTGCTACACCTCTTACCTACTTAATTTTACGATTAACCTTTTACTAATTTATCCTACAACCTACAGGCTACTGTTATTGTTAACACAGCTACTAACTAACTAGTCCTGTGCTTACTTTAATAATAACCTACGTTATAATCTTACAGAGCATCTTACTAATATAGTTTTCTTTAATACACTGCTTGTTGCCTTAAGGGTAATCCTTAAGGCTTAATTAAACTAGCTAACCTAGTTTCCTCTATTAAGACTGCACTACTTAGATAAAAGCATCTAGAATTACGTTAATCATAATCTCCTAGACGTGCGCTTAATAAATTACTAGGAGCTTTAGTATTCTAAGTTGCTTAAGAATATTAAAGAGCCTATTGCTTTACTATCTAGCGCAAGCGCTTAAGAATAAAAGGATAAAAATTTGCTTACCGCAAATATAAGGCTTATATAATAATACTAAGTATAAAATAAAATTTTAATAAGCTAGTTAATAGGTATAAAGTATACACTGCTTATTAGACAAAGAAAGTTGCTAAAATTACTAATATTAAAAACTAGATTAGTAAGATTATATATTTAGACCTGCTATTAAACGCTTTAATAAGTATAATTACTTAAAACCTTACTAGTATTTAAGCTTTGGTAGAGATTCTAAAAAAAGATCTTACTTTTATAAATTAGAATACTTAGTATTTAATTAGAGCGCAATATAGATCTTACTTAAATAAAGCTTAGTAGAGACAAATAAGCTTTAAGCGTTAGTTTACTAAGTAACAGCTTTTATATAGACAAGCAACAATCTACTTACTTTTTAAAGTTGTTAGGCTATTAGTAGCTACTAATTTTTTAAACGCCTTAGGCACTAAGATTGTACTAGACTAGTTACGCAAAAAGCGTAATAAGCTATTATAAGTAATAGCGCTTACTAGAGCTTAATTAACTATAACAATTTACAAAAGATTTTTAGTGTTTTAATATAAAATTAGTTTATTATTTTCTTAAAAAGAAAAGAACCTGCAGTATTTAAAACTAAATCTAGATTAAAAATAGCTTAACAATTACTAAATAACCTAAAGTTAAACAAAGGTAGTAATTAATTATACTTTTGCCTTTATAAGCTAAGTAAGCAATTTTAGATACTATACAACTACATTTAACTTTAAACTACAGTTACAAAATTGATACTTACTAATAAAATACTAGTTAAATTAATAAACTATAATTAAAAAAATTGTTAAGTAGTAGAACAGCGACAGATAGGCAACCTTAGAGACCTTAATTAAAAAAAAGAGCTAAAAAGCTAGTACTAGTAGATTAGTTGCTAATAAACAAAGTAAAGCATACCCTAGCTTTTAGTTTTAGTACTAATTAACTTCAAAAATTTAATTAAACAGATTAGTTTAAACATATTTAGCACAGCCTTTACTTTTTATCTATTATCTTTTTATATAACTATAAATAGTACAGCAGCAGTCTACTTAATTAATAGTATATATTAACTAGTACTAGGCACTTATTACAAATGCAACAAGGACGAGACTATTAAGGCAGGCACTTAATTTATTCTAGTTATAAAAATAAAAAATAGGCTGCTTAAAAACGTCCTGCATAGTAAGGCTAGCCTTTAAGACAGCTAATCTTCTACTTACTAATATTAAGCTTGTACTAAGCTTCTATATTAAAATTATCTCTAAAGCACAGCTTAAGCAAGTAGGTATTTAGTACTTAAGATATAATTATACTATAAAATTTAAAACTATTAAAAAGAACATCATCTTAATTAACCTAGAGTGTTACTTTAATTTTTTATTTATTAAATATAAGCAACTCTCTTGTTATATTACTTAAATACTACTAGTAAATGCTGTAGCATAATTAAAAAAATTATAGTTGCGCACTAGTAATAAGAATTTAAAGTATTAATAATTAAGCCACTTATGATAACAAGCTATTAAAGCTCTAGTCTACGTAGTATAAAATATTAAAATTACAAGCAAAAAGCTGTTAGAATGCAATTACTACGCAACAGCTTTTACTTTATAAGTAATTTTACAATAACTACAAAAAAAAATTGCTTTAACTTTTTTATAAAATTTTATAAGATCTATTTAATTACTTAAATAGTTAACTACTTAAGAAATAAGCACTAATTATTAAGAAAGACTACTTAGGCAAACTATATAATTATAATATCTAGTTAAAGACACTTAATAATATTATGCCTATAATTAAAGGCTTTACTATAAGAATAAAGAGGAAATATTAGTAGAAGATTATAAATATCTATTAAGATAATAACACTGCTACACTGCCTTAAAAAGAGCAATTAAGATATAAGAAATAAGTAATAGAGAAAAAGATAGTAATTGAAACGCTACTACTATATACTTATAAGCCTAATAGCTTAGCAAAAAGGGTAGGCTAAAAGCTAATTAGAAAAGCTATTAAAATGCGTATAAGTACTAATCTACTATCTAAGCTTTAGCTAATAATTATAGATGCAGCAGCTTACTTACATAAAATAAGCCTTACTAAGATTTATAGCTACTTATCTTCTAAGTAGATGCTTAAAGAATAGTTTAAAAAATATTTTTAATACTATTTATTAACTATAATTAGACATTAGACTGCTAATTTACGCCTAGACTAAAGTAGAATGTATGCTTATAGCTACTAAACCTACTTATTAAAGAGAGAGAAAGTAGCTAGGCGTAATTATAAAAGATTTAAAATTAATTGTTGTAGCTATATTAGTTATTTAGTTAGATATTAAGCCTCTAATATATATTACATATAAATACTTACTTTTAATTAAGTAATTACTACCTATAATATAACATTTAATAAATAGTTGTTTTATAAAGAAAATTGCAAGAAAAAACTACTAAAAAATTAAGTAATTAAGATAATAAAAGTTCTTTATAATAGTAAGCTAGTTGATTTAAGAAATAACTTGTAAGTTCTTCTAGCCTTTCAAGGTAAAGTAGATTAAAAGATATAGTTAACTACTAAAAACCTTAAAAGTAATCTATCTACTATTTTAAGCAGTAAAAAAGGCCTACTTACTAAGTATAAAAGTAAATTAGAAGACACTAAGTAGATAAAGTATAAGGCTAATACATAATTAGGAATTTGCTTAAATTAGTAGTAAAATACTAGTCTTGCTACTTTAGAACTTGCTTCTAAACTAGAGACTTTAGAGAGTAATAACATAATTAATAGTAAAGTATTTAATAGTTAAACAGCAGTGCACTTACTTAGAAAAGCTAATTTATTAATATTTAGAGGTAAAGAGCCTTCTTTATATAAGCTTAACAACTTATTACTAAGTTAATAGTTTAGGTATAAAAACTTTAATGCGCTAGCTAATTAAAATAGAACTTCTTCTTAAAGCAAGCAAGTTATAAGCTATAAATGTTTTTATAGTTTAAAATTCTAGGTCTTAGATAGTAGATAAAGTAAGTAATTATAAGCTTAACTTCTACTTACTAAACGTAGTGCTAGAATTACTAGTAAAAGCCTAGATTAGCCTATAAATTGTTATCTTCTACTACGCAAGCTAGGTAGTAGGCGTAAGCGTAAAGATATAACTTAAGATTTTAATAATTAACTAAAAAGTTAAAGTATAAGTAGTATTAATGCATTAATTGTAGATTAAAAAGATCTGTTATAAATAAATTTTTATAATACTTACTTTCTAGATTTGCAAGCAACTTAGGAAGACTAAGTAAGCTATAAAACTCTTAATTATGTAGTTCTAGCAGCTTTGCTTACTAAGTATAAACTAAATATAAGAAATGCTTAACTGCATTGCAATAATTTACCTAAACTACTAGAATTATAGAAGTAGTTACTCTAGTATCTTATAAAGGCCTTATTTAAAAATGTCTACATAAACAAGATTAATTAGTTAAGTAAGAATAAGACTTAGACTAAAATATTAAAAAAAAAGGAGATAATTAAATAATACTTATAAAGTAGGTTTAGACCTATAAGTTTAATTAAAATAGCTTCTTTTTTAAATATAAAGCGTAGAGTCTTATAAGCTATAATTTCTAAAAATAACTTTACAAATTTAATATATACTGCTACATTAGCAGCTAGGTTCTTTAAAGCAGCGATAGGAATTACTACTAAAAATTAATTAAAAATTAAGTAATATAATATTATAAAAGCATTTCTAAATGCATTAATTAAAGTAAACAACTTGAAAATTTGTAAGGTACTAGATAGCTTTAAAAAGCTAAGAAAATGCGTATAGCTTAACTACGTAGTTTTATAAATTATAGGACTTGCTACTATTATAGTATAAGAAGTTCTTAAAATTACTAAGAGAAATTAAAATAATTGCCTTACTAAAGGAGTTCTGCCTATTATTTGATTAAGAAAAGAGGATTCTAGTTTTATTTTATATAAATAATATCCTACTGCTCTTTGCAAAAGATTATAAGTAAAAAGTATTAAATCTTTAGTTAAAGATTATAGACAAGTATAAGATATAGAAACAAGAATTAATTAAATAGTTCTTTAGTATCTAAGTAATAAGAGATTATAAAAAGCAAAGAATTACGCTTGTGTATAACATATATATTAACAAAATTACAAAATAGTTTAAGCTAAAAAATAGTAGCTTTCTAAAGACTCTACTGCTATTAGAGGAGCTAATTAAGAATACTAGTGAAGCAACTAAGCAAGAAATTAAGGCCAACTAGAAAAAAGTTAAATTAGTACTCTATATAGCTATAATAATTAACCTAAATATTGCTTACTGAATTTTAAAGCTCTTACACTTTCTTGTAAACCTTAGTAATTGATATATAAAAGCTGTTAAACAAGTAGTTATTTACCTCTATTAAACAAAGTAAAACGCAAACTAATATAAAAACTATAATAGCCTAGACCAAATAATCATAGGCAATGCTTCCTTTACAGATAATTAGGAAACTTATTCATTATTTTATAAATATATAGCTATTCTATGCAGAAGTTTAATATTTTAGAAGGCAGCTTAGTAGACTATAGTAACTACTTTAACTACTAAGGCTAAGCTACTTAGTTTTAAGCAAACTACTAAAAAGGCTATGGCCTTTAAACGCTTTTTTTGTAAACTATCTCTTAATTCAAAAAAAGTTTAAACAGCCTAGTGTAATAATTAATAAATAATTAGACTTATAGTTAAAAATAATGAGTAGATTAGCACTCAGTTAAAATATGTAGATATATAAAATATATAGCTATAGCAAGAATATGCTAAAAAATTATTTTAAGTTAAGTACCTAGAAACAGTAATTATGCTAGCTAATAGACTAACTAAGTTGCTTACTTAAAAATAATTTAAGAAGTTTAAGCAGTTACTTAACTCTTAGTAAGTTAAGCACTTAATTAAAAGTAATAACTTTTAATAAGCAAAGAATTTGTATTAAGCAGCAACATTTAAATACTAAGCTAAGTCTTTTTTTAATTGCTTGAAATAAGTAGGAAATTAAAAGCTAAACTAACTAAGAACTAAAAACTAGAACTAATAATAAGCTTACTAGTAAGTATTATAATTATTATACTTGCTAGACTTTATTAGTAAGTCTTACTTAGCTTACTAAGCCTTAGCAAGCTTAAGCGTATTATTAGCTATTTTAGCTTTTATAGCTAAAGTATAGAAGCAAGCAGCATAAAGATAAGAATTAAGTTTATTACTTTAATATATAGAATTGTAAAATAATGATTAACTTACTCTAGTATACTTATACCTATATAATTAAGTCGTATAGCAATGAGGACAACAAATAGCAGCACAACAATATAAAGTATAAAAAAGTAGTATTTTACAAGTATGCTATTCTTAAAGCGTTAATTAACGTAGAAAATACTGCTATTACTACTATAGCTAAAACTATTTTTGCTGCAGCTGTTATAAATTATAAGCTAGCTATTAAGTAGGCTGCAATGCAAGTTGACTAGAGTTATATATAGTATTATAAAGCTTATATCCTTAATTAAAAGCGCTTACTAAAGCAGAAGTAGAAATAAGAAGCAGAAGCTAAGCAGCAAATCTGTAAAATAACATCTCTTAAACGCGGCAATTCTTAACTAAAAGCTTCTACATAAAAAGCTTTTTAGTAAATATAATACTGCTATTAATTTTTTTTTACTAAGTAATAATGTTACTAAGCAGCTTGTACTTATTAACTTAGTACTTATCATTATTCTATTCTTAAAAACTAGTTAGTAGTCTAAGCAAAAAGCTTAAATAATTAGAAACTTACTCTTTTATCTTTATATATAGCTATAAAATAATTAGCAAGATTGTTATTAATAGTGTAGTATATATAAGATAAGTAACTACTGTAGTAAGTGCTACCCTAACTGCTAGTTTAAACTTAATTAAAGCAGCGCTTAGCATATAAACTTTTTAAGCATTTTCTTTATACAGCGCTTATATAAAAGAACGCAAAAACATAATAGATTAGTAGCAATTTTTAAAAAGCTTATAAGCACTTTCTTTTAAGTAGAAAAAGGCGCGTTACGCCTTATAAATAGCTTAATAAGCGTATATAGGCTATTGCTATTGTTATGTTACTAATCTCTTAACGTTTCTTAAGTAGTAATCTATTATAACTTTTAAATAGGCTTTTAAACACTCTTGCTTTTGCGCTAACTTAATCTTTTAGTTAAGCTCTTAGTTCAATTAAAATTTAAATAAAGGCTTAAGAGCAGACTTAATTTAATAGGCAAGTTAGTTAATTTCTAAGCTAAGCTACTAGAAGTCTTAAAGTACACGTATAGATTAAAGAGCAGAGGCAACAAACTTTTGTTATCTTAAAAATTAGCTGCTTATTAAATCCTATTATTAAATAAGCTTTAACGCGAGTAGTACTTATACTTAGCACTATTCTTCCGTTGTTAGTGCAGGCTTTCTAAGTAACAATTACACTCTTAATAATAGCTTTCTAAGCAACGCTTACGCTTATTGCTATTAAGAGTAGACTACACTAGAAAAATTAGCAGCTAATTAGTAAGAGAACAGTAAACCAACAAGACTTACTATGTTAATATTAATAAGAGTACGTTAAGAATTGGAAAAACTTAGAAATTAGTATTGTAGTAAGGCTAAAGGTTTTAGAGGAGTAGTAGACGCAATTAGTATTTATATTAATTACGCATAGACTAATTACACGATATTTAGAGGCTATTTAATATTTTAATATTACAGTGGGACTAAGCTATTTGCTTAATTAAATTAACATTACAATATTACAACAAAGATAAAAAATTAGGCATTAGGACTAAGGTTATAAAAAGACCTCTTAATTAACGACGTTAATCTAGTAAGGATTAACTCTTTGCTTACAGCTTAATTTAACAGATTCTTACTAACCTAGGGGGTGTGTTAGAGTATTTACACGCGGATCACCCTGTTGATCAGGTGATCCTAGTAAGCTGTTCAGGCTGTTCACGTGACGGCCCCGCTAGCGTCTATATAAACAGGCCAGATCGTCTCAAGTCTCTTTAGTAGTTATAAGACACTTTGTTGTAGCACTTAGTTGATCAATACACTCACTTTCCACTCAGGTGATCGAACAATTGCTCCTTCTCAGCTCCTACAGTAGGATTACAACATAGATTATTATTTAGGTAAGTGCAAAATTAGTAAGTAAGTAGCTGTATTAACAATAACAGTATCTTGTAAGTTGTAGGATAAATTAGTAGGAGGTTGATCGTATAATTAAGTAGAAGAGAGGTACAGCAGCTGCAGCGATCGGCTGGCTGTGCTGTAGGTGATTAGAGGAGAGTAAAGTATTAATTAAACACTTGAACTTCTAGCTTGCGAACTGCGCAGTAGGAATCAACATTACAATTAAGCGGCCGGTCTTATAACTGTAGGAGCTAAGATAGAGCAATTGCTTGATTAATCGAGGGGAAAAAGAGTGTATTGAACAACTAAGTGTCCAATAACTACTAACGAGACTTGAGACGATCTGGCCAGTATATATAGGCGCTAGCGTGGTCGTCACGTGTTCAGCTTACTAGGATTACCTGATCACCAGGGCGATCCGTATGTCAATACTCTAACATTTATTTAATCTTAAAATAGGTACTAAGCGCCGCAACTGTAACATTGCGAGAAAAGTAACAAGACAATAGAAGTTACGGTTAGTAATATATAGTTAGCAGTAAACAGTTAGCAGTAAATAGTTAGCAGTGTATAGTTTCGGTAGTTAAAAATGTTAGTAAAAGAAATATTATGCATTTTTGTTTCCTTTGTCCAAACCTGCGATACATTAATCACATGCTGGCTAAGCAAGGGGTGTAAGCCCAAATATTTGTTATTAGAAATCTCTTCTATTACTAAAAAGGTGTCCACAAGATATGTAGTCACATTAACACGTAATTTTAAAAGGCTGATTTTAAAGATTTCATAGATATTTAAATACTCAATATTACTATGGCGAAAATTGCGCATTAGCCCGTCCTGTGCGTTGGCCTGTCTACCTTAGCACCCACTTACCAGCCTAACAATTTCTACCCCGCTGATGCTATTTTCTTTATAAATACTTGTTACTTAGAGTTCTAAGTCTTTTTGCACTATCTCTACTACTACTAACACGAAATGTAGGTGTTCTACATCTCTCTATAATAGCTAGCTTGCTAATCCTTCGTAAATAGTCTGCCTCTAATAGCAATAATTGCAGCTATTTATAAGATTACTTAGCATAAAAATTGTGCATAAAAGAGCGTACTAATTATAAGATTTTAAGTGAGGCTAAGTTTAATTTTCATAGGCTTTAACCTCTACGTTATGCTGAGCTCTAGGTCACATAGCTACCTATATATCTTAAGCAGGGAATCAAAATTGTAATTGTCTAATTAGCAATTTAATAGGGCACGGAAAAGCGAAGGTCACAGACGACTGATAAGGAAGCAAAGAGCTCTAGACTATTACGCTACAATACGCACTTGATAAACTTTGTTAGTACTTAAAACGTAGCAAGAGAGTAAAGTAGAATACATACGCAGTATGACTTCTCCGTAAGTGTTCCTGAAAGGTATCTACAATTATTGTTTGGTGGCCCCCATTTCATACCAACATCATCAGTAGTAGGATGACACTTAAGAACAATTAGCAAGATAGAGCGCCACTAGGCTAGCATGCCCTAGCGTTGCAAAGCACAGGTTTGTGAATTTAAGAACATACCTTCCATACCCAAATTTGACCTCCGGGCGTGTGACAATCACCTGCATTGTACTCAGATCGCCAACAGTCCGCGGCAGTCACGACGACAGCTAGCTTAGATATAGTTGCGATATAAAGAATCTTCATATTATAAATATAGAAGGAGATAGGTCCCTTTGCACGAAAATGCTAGGATTTATAAAGATAAGATAGTTAAGGTAGAGAGTTACCTGTACAAACTGAAATATTGTCGCAGGATAGAGAGTAGGATTAAACAAAAGTACTGCTATATATATACAGTTTATAGAGCAGTGCTTATTATCTTACATTAGATTAGCTTAGATAAGCTGTATGCTAGCATAGGCGTAATAGAAGCTAGCATAAGCATGTCCTGTGCTAGCGTAAGCTTAGTATGCACAGTCCCCGCCTTGTAGGGATGTCTAGCGCTAAAACTTCCTCGCACGGGCTCAAATTACGACTTTAAGCTTTGATTGTTATAGAGCGCTGCCTTACATGCTAAGCTTACGCTAGCATATGAATGCCGCAGAGCACTGCTCTACATGCTACGCTACCACCAGCAAATGACTCATCTGAGCTAAGCTGACATGAGAGCACGTGACAAGTGCAGTTATCTATCATAAGATATTAAGTATTATTCGCTAAGCAGTGTATATATAGTAGCGCTTTTGCAGTGATTTTTAGAAGTAAGAATTATCTCCTCTTTATTTCTATACTCTTATCTACAATACTTATAAGCCTGGCGTGCTAAGACGACAATAAATTTATGTATTACTACTTAAGACAAAAAGGGACATAATTAAGTATAGCTACTCTAATTAATTTTAGTATTTTGCTCTACTAGAGCACACCTTAAAGCTTAACATAAGTAATATCAACACTATCTTATAAGGCAGCTTTACCCTAACTAGAAACGCGCATTAGCTAGCAAGGTTTATGTATTTTAAGTTCTGTACTAGAAGCAAGAGATTATAAAGCAAGGTTAACTTGGACAAAGTGACTACTAGATTACTATTTAGAAAAGAACTAACGTGATTCATAAGCGAGCGAGCGTATCCTCACCAGCTCGTTAACGTAGACACAAAAACGCGAGATGCTTTAAAAATACAACGCCTAATGTACTTATACTAAAGCTGATCTATAGTTTAATCTTTTTAAAATAATTTCTTAACTCGTTTAAAGTAGTTATTACGCTACTAGAATTTATAATCTTTTGAGATTCACTCTTAAGCATGAAAGCGCTAAGAGACGCCTTTTATTTCTTTTTAATTGCAGTTTAACGTCCTTTCTCAGCCTAAGGCTATATAAGACGTGCAGGGTAGGTCTACAGGTATCTATGTAGGATTCCCTAATATATTTCAATTACAAGGAGGGATTTATCTAAATAAAAGTAAGTCTCATAGCCTAGGGTAGTTTTAACGAGTATCTCTTTTAGTAGTTTGTAGTAGTTTTAACGAGTATCTTTCCTGGTCCTTTGTAAGGCTTGAAGCCTAGAGTAGTTTTAAAAAGTAACCCTCTTAGTCCTTCGTATTATAAGAGGTAAGTAGAGCTAGTATATTAGTATAGTTATCTTCTTTTTATTTTTATCTGTTATTTTTACTATTATAGAATATGGTAGCTGCCCTCTTGTATTGCTTATATAGGTACTAAGCGATTTAGTATAGGGTTAATATATTAGGTTGGTGTATTAAGTTAGTATAGGGATTTCAGTGTAGGTAGATAGCTAGTTGGTAGTCTAGCTATTAATTCTAATGTGTAGGTTAATATATAAAGTTAGTATATTAAGTTAGTATAGGGGATTCAATGTAGGTAGATAGCTGGAGGTCTAGCTATCGATTCTAATATGTAGGTCGATATAACAGGTCAGTATATCAAGCCAGAATAGATTTTTAATAATAGGTAGCTAGATACATAGATTAATAAGTTTACTACGCTGATAAATCTATTATATCTAAGTAAAAAGCTGTTACTTTGTTGAATAGAAGTTGTATTGTACCTTTGATTAAACTCTAAAATTAGCTTACGCACAGACTACTTGCAGAGTTTTTAAAGGTTAACCACTCGATTTCTCTACAACTAGCTAGCGCGCTCGCCACAACACCTGCACCACGCAAGCAAGTATTAAAAACTAATTTTGGGAATGCGTTTAAGATGGTTGAGAGGAGAAAAAGGCAAAGCCAGACCTTTTTCTCGCCTCGAAAAGTTAGTGTTCGATGAAGAGACGCCTTTAACGCAACCACAAACTAAACCTAAAGCGCCTAAATAAGCTAAAAGCAAAACCTATAGTGAAGCGTATTCTTAAAAAGTCTGCGCGAGGATTTGCGCATAAAAAAGTTAACATATAGGTAATAGCTAATGAACTATTAAATAAGCGCGCTAGCAGCTCTGTAAGCAAAAACTAGGTTAACAACTTTATTAAGCAGACTTCTAAGCCTTATACGCGCTAGAGCTATTTTTATAATTACTAGCGAGCCGCCTGTAAGGACCTAGTGTACGGGTGTTGGAGTGTATGAAGACATACTGCTACGAGGGCAAGAGATCACTCAAGACTAGATCATACGTGAACATAGTTAGTAAGATAATAATCTTATTGTAGGCTGAGTATGAAAGACTATTAGTAGAAGAAGACGCCCATTTGATAGTATAGTACAGGAGCTCAGCTGTAGATTAAACTAATAATAAATAGTGTCCCTTTTTCGTAATACATAGAAGAGGCTATTACCTTAAAATTACATAGTTAAGCACTAACTTAGTGTGTAGTTAGGTATCATCTTGTGCACTAGTATAAACCTCCCCTTCTTGCAAGCTTAGCTCTATTAAGCTATCTATTCTATAGGAAGAAAAGAAGGAAAAACAGCAAAAATAAAAGAAAATAAATAAAGAAAACACAACTTAATGACCTAGAACGCCGCTTAGTATTAACAGAACTTATTTCTAAGTAGTAGCTATAGAATCTAGGTGTCTAGAGAGCACCTAGATTCTGTAGGCTTAGCAGTTTTCTTACTAGTTACCTTATAAGAGCATTTCTCTATTATGTCACCGTCTTTTACTTCTTTAAACGCTTACTTTAGCAAGGTTCTAGAGTAGTTGTAGTTAACGTACTTAGTCTAGGCGCAGGTGCTGTATTAGCAGGAGCAGCAGGAGCTTAAGTTTCTAAAATGAATTAAAGGCGACTATAGTAAGTCTGTTTAGTTAAAGTTGCTAGTACTAAGACGTTATTTAAAATAACTGTACTAAATTAAGAGCATGCACAAGGAAGGCGCTGTATAGAAAAGAGTATAATAAGACTAGGCTGGTAAAAATGCTGACAGTTGGGTCTGACTGATCAGAACACCAAAACCTTCGCACCTTCGCATCGCTGCGAGTTTCGGAGATATTAAGCTAAGAATCTTACAGCCTATTTATTAGGGCATATTTTACCTTATATACAAATTTCACGTATATACCTCTTGTATTCGTGGCGATGCGGAGGTGCGAAGGTTTTGGTGTTCTGATTAGTCAGACCCAACTGTCAGCATTCTTACCAGCCTAAATAAGACTTTTGCTCTTCTAGAAGACTTAGCGCTTATCTGCCTCTAAGCTAAGCTTTTCTTAAAGATGCTAGAGAGAATTAGCTTAAGAGAAATTAGTATTCTACTTATTTTAGTTCTTTATTGTGTGTAGAGAGTTCTTTCTATTAGTAGAGAAGTATAATTAATTAAGGATACCTTAGGCAGAATTAGCACAAAAAGCGTTCTTCTCTAACCTCTATACTATAGGCTATAAGTTTATAATTTATTAGAAAGCTTCATTAGAATGTTTTTTAATATAATTATTAATTTATTTCTAATGACTATTTTATAGCATATCGTGCAGTTCCATGCAAATAAGAGAATTGTCCTAATTAGCCTACTTAATAAGCGCGTTCTAGATCTAGAACTTTTACTTAATATAAATATTAGTAAAGAATAGCTCGTTAATTCTTCTAAACTTATCAGGATAACTAAAGAGAGTGTAGGGAGCAGCAGTAAGATTGCGGTGCGCCTTATAAATCTCTTTATACGTTCCTATAGTAGGCACCTTTATTACACTATCTTTAACTATAATAAACTAGAAGACAATAGTATAGCAATTATAAGTAGTTGGCCTAGTAGATCTATAAAGTAAAAAAGGCAATAAAATTTAAACTTGTCTCTCTTTGCAGATTTGCTTTATCTATCAAGAGTTAGAGACTGCCTTTTATTTTTATTTTTTTTAGTTAGTCTTGTCTTCTTATTCTTTAATAAGGCTATTTAACAGTTTAATGCCTGCGTCCTTGCGCTAGCGCAGGTACTCTAGCTGCTGCTAGCACATGCTTATAGAATCCTAGTAGTATTTTAGTATAGTTGTTTTTGTCTTTATTATTTAACAAGGTACTACTTTAAATTATAGTAGCACTAAAGCTTTCTTCTATTACATGTTTAAGGTTAAGGTTAATATGCTTAAAGTAAGTTTAGTTGCCCTTCCTTGCGTAGTTAGTATAATAAGGGTAGAAAATTAGAGTATACTCTTTGTAGAGTATAGCACATTGCAAATAGTATCCTAAGTTAGTATATATAGCCTATTAAATAAGCAACTAATACATGTTGCGTAACTACTTAAAGTTTAGCTCTCTATCAATGCGTTATAAATAGAACAGATATATCTTAAAAGTATATATAATAATGTCATTTATTTGTCTGTCTATGAAGAACTATATGTAGGCGTTAGTAACAATGCTTTCTTTCCGTTAGTATTGATCTGCTTGTAGTTAAAATTCTATAGTATTAATAATTGTCGGAAACGAAATACCGACCGATCGATAAATCGCGCTCCGGCTAGAGGATGCATATACACGTTGCGACAATAATTTTATCTAAAGTAAGGAGAGGGTAGAGATGAAGTTAAGAGAGTTAATATTAGAAACTTAATAGATTTTTATCTTGCTTAGCTAGGTAATACTTGCTACTAAAGAGTTTGGAAATAACTAAGTTTAATTAGAATCTGTGCTAGCAGTTCTGTCTTATATATAATAAAAGCAAACACTTGTTAAGTATATTAAAAGGCATAGCCCTTTTAGATAGACTTATAACACTTGTAGTAGTGCGCTTATAGATATAATATACTTATCTATGAAATAGATTATTAGAACTAAGTCGTTATTTTATATTAACTTTACAATAGTACTCTTTAATAACCTTAACCTAATTAGAATTAGTAATTAGCTTCTTTGCGTAGGCTTGCTTAAATAGTTTAAGAAATATAGAAGCAGGATTTATGCAATAACACCTTTCTTAAAAAATCCTTTATTTCTAATAGTAGGTATCTAGATCCTTGTCTACATAAGAAGCATTATTAAGCTTAGTATCTAGTTACATAGCTGCCTATTAGTAAGCCAGTGTTGCCTTTAGGGCACAAGAGCTTAGTAGAGGTAGCAGAGCAAGAGCTTGTTAGTTACTAGCCTTAGCCTTTACTTGCCCTGCCTAGATATTAGCAGCATTACGCCTCTATTATACAACAGTTATTCTATTTATAAGCTTATACTCCTTAAATATTGCGTATTTATTTTGTTTATAGCTAGTGGACATTCCTGTAGATTGCCTTAGGTTCTTAGTTATAACTAATAGGCTGCGACTCCCTAGAGTGCGAGTCTTAGATACTATAAAGTTACTATAGCAATTAATAAAATAAGCTTTATATAAAGTCCTTTTTAGTTTAGTAGTAGTTAGTATAAGTATACTACATATTAAATGCGTCTTTACGCTAAGAGGCCTGAACTTATTACTCCAAGACTTAAAGTGTTTTGTATAGAATAGTGCTAACTAGTTTTAAAGTCCTTACATTTAGCTATATACCCAAAGATCTTTTGCTAGAAAGTATTGAAGAAGTTATATTTTCCTTTATTATTCTTAGCTTTAGCATTAAGGCGTAGCTTCTGTGTACTGTATATTATATTATCTTTCTAGACCTTTACTTTGGTAACAATCTTCAGCAGTTCTCTTACTTGTTATACATTAATGTCTAGAGGTGGTTCTTTATTATAAGAGCTATTTTATGTTATAAACTTATAAATATCTTTGCACAGCAGCTTTACTATCACTTAGCAAGCTAGTAACATATATTGTTTCTTACTTTAGTACTTTAAGTTAATCTAGTGTACTGCTGCAGTATTAAGAAAGTAAGTAGCGTTTTTAAAATCTATACTCCTTAGCACAAAGGCTATATTAAATATTTTTTAGTAGTTAATTAGCGTTTATAGCATATAAATTCTAACGCATTCTTAGGTAAGTTCTTAAGCTAGCTTCTTTACTGCTAAGATAGCACTGCCTAGTTCTTTAGCCCTTCTGTCTTATAATAAGGATGCTGCACCAATAATGAAATAGTGTTCTTGGAAACTTTTAACGCTACTTTATTTATTTATAAGCTTTAAGAGTTAAGTGTAAAAGTTGCCTACTCTTAAGACAACTTTAAAGATTAAGTTAAATTAGTAGAAAGCGCTGCTAAACTACTAGTTTATAATAATGTGCTGTTACCTGAAAGCGTTAAAAAGATCTTATTTACTAAGGTCTAGATGCTTGTAACTTTAATGCTGTTGCTAAGTTTCCCAAGCTCTTGTACTTTATCTTAGTGCTTAATAACTTTAAAGGTGTAGTTTACAATATAGTCTTCTTTTTTAGTGCTAACATTTAGGCCTTTAAAGACTTTTAATAGTTTTAGTGTCTAAATTAGTTGCTGCTGTAGCTACTTGCCTTAAGCCTTATCTAATAGAGGCTAAGGTATTACTTAAGGAGGTTAGTTAATAGTATATGTATTGTCTTTAGCCTCTGTTAAACCAAAAAAAGGAGATATTGCTGTAATTGTTGTCTTTAAAAGTTAATACCTAGATAAAAAAGTAGTAAGGTAAGTAAAGAAGAAAGGTTAGTTAGTTAGTAAGGTTGCAGTTTAACTTTATGTGTAGTAGCAGTATCCTGCTAGTAGACAGGTAAAGGTAAAAGTAAACAAGGTCTATACTGCGCTAAAATAATAAAGTTTTGCACTACAAAAAGTTGCTATAATTAGCTGCTACTTTGTAAATGTAAGAAATTAGGTATAGTATTAGTGTAGTAGTAAGGTATTATAAGTTCATAGATTCTAGGTGCTTACCGCATACCTAAAATCTATAGAATAGGCGGCCTGTACCTAAATTTTACATGAAGAATTAGTAAATAAGTAACTAAAGGTAAGAGTAGACACAGTATAGTATCTCCTCCTCTTCTTAAGAATATAGGCTATCCTATAGCCTATAAGTTGCTAGTTGTAGTAGCGTTAGATACTGCTTAAAATTAGCAAGAGCCTGCTCTAGTCTTGCATTAATCTTTTAGTTAATTATAAGAAGCTTTTTAGTAATCTTATTAGTAAGCTTGTTAGAAAGAAAATACTGGAAATTAAGTGTTCTAAAGCAATGTAAATAGTTCTTAAACGTAGTAGACTAAAAAATACTTTACTTAATCTTATCCTACTATAGATTTCTAACAATAAAGTATCTGTAGCCTAGCACAAATTGTTTTTGATAAATTTCTTTTTTAAGTTTGCTCTAACGTAATTCTTCTAGCAGATAGTTAGGTTTAATAAGTACACTAATATCATAGCTAGTAGCTTTCTTAATATAAGTAATGCTATAAGTGCTAGAATTAGCAATGTTTATTGCTAGTAAACATGTATCAATAAGTAGGCTAATAGTAGCGAATTGTATATAAGTAATAAATTATTGAAAGTTTTATAAGCTGTTTATTTTAGCAAAAAAACTCAATATAGGCTTAGGAAGTTATACATATTTTAAAAACTGTTGTTAGTGTTATTCTAGTAACGTTCTAGCAATAGCAGCTGCTCTGCATGCTCTACTACGCCTTAGCACTATACTATTAAAACGTGTCTTATTATATAACCTTATTAAAACTCTTAAAGAGCTAGAAAGTTAGCACTAATACTATTACTGTTTGTAAAGTATTAAAGGTCTAATATTAAGAAATGTAAAATAATAGCACCTATTTAGTATTAACCTTTATGTAATACGTTCTGCATGCCTTCTATATCCTCTGCTACTAATGTGCCGGTGCACAGGGTGATATCCTACTGCATACTAAGTCAGCGCTCAACCATCTGATCCTAAAGTATATAACCTATTCGGTATCTCACGAAAAGGGGGACCATTTATTATTCCTTTACTCCACAGCTAAGCTCCTGTACTATTCTATAGAATAGGCTTCTTCTTCTACTTATAGTCTTCATACTCAACCTACAATAAGATTATTATCTTACCAACCCCGTTCTTGTATAATCTAGTCTCTAGTAATCTCTTGCCCTCGTAGCAGTATGTCTTTATACACTCTAACACCCGTACAAATAGTAAAGCCTATAAAGATATTCTGCTACTTAGTACACAAAAAAACTAGTGCACAATTTTTAGAAGAACCATATAATAACTTTACAAAAGAATAAAATTTAGAGAAACTCTAAAGAAGCTAGAACGCTTAGAATTACTACTCGTTATACTTTTAGGAGGTTAGCACTATCCTCTACTATAAACTACGTTAAGAACTTTGTTACCTAAGTTAGCACTAATAACAGAAAATAGCAACAAACTCTACTAATACAATAATAGAATGCGTTATTAAATATAAAGTTAAAGTCTGTCTAGCAAAAAAAAGGCAGCAACTTATCTAGTAAAATAGAGACAGGCTTACCTATGTTTAAACGCTCATTTAAAGTCTGTCTAGCAAAATAAAGGCAACAATTATTTAGTAAAATAAAGGCAGGCTTACATACAGTAATAATGAGAAGTAAATGTGTTATCTAGCAAAAATTAGAATAAGACTAGAAGCTTACAACTAAATGTGTCTAAAACGCTAATTTAAGGTATTTATCTAGTAAAATAAAGATGTTACTAATAATTAAAATAGCACAAGCATAAATTACAGCCTACTTAGCAAAAAATTAAAGTACTAAAAAGGCAAGAATTTTTATAACTGCTCTTAAATAAGCACTTACTATAAAACTTTTAAGAATATATATTTTGTTACATTTAAAAACTAAACCTTGTCTGCTACATTTATAACTAACTACTATTAACTATCTAAATAAAGAACTCTTAAGAGTCCTATGATACTACAGATATTAAAGAAGGATTAGAAGTTAAGTTAAGGACAAGAAGGCGAAACGCTTCCTTCTACAAGGCCTACAACTGCTAGTCCTAAGTTACTATTAACACTATTAAGCTTAGTTATTAATACTATAGTAAGACTTACACACAACTGAGTATTGTCTATAGTTTAACTAAAATATAGTACTTTAGTCTTTACTAGAAAAGATGTTACTAAATTCTTTAAAGACTTTAATAGACAAGCTAATAAAAAAGGCATTTACAGTGCTATATAAGTCTCTATTTCACTAAACTATCTTTTTAATGAAGATTAATTACTCTTTTATATCTTAAAACGTTTACCTAGATATACAGAGAAAGATCAGTCTAAGTTATAAAGAAATATAAAAAAAGTAGTAGAAAGACAAAAATACTACTATAAAAATAGGCAAACACTCTTATTTTTAAGCTCATATTTATAAATATAAATATAACTAGCTAAGGCTAGTACAGTACTATTCTTATTTTACTTCTATTGCTAATGCATGTATTAAGAACAAGCAAATCCCTTAAGAAGAAAAAAGTATTTTCTTTTTCAAAAGTTTACTACAATTAGACAAAGAGGCAGTTATATACTATATATTTACTACCCCTAATAGTAACAATTAAATACGTATAAACTAAATTTAATTTCTTCTTTTCTTAAATTTTACTATAAAAAGATAACTAGCCTAGATAAGATTTATTAGTTAGAACAAGAAGGCGCAGATGTAGAAATGCCCTAGATTATGTTATCTAACTAGTGTACAACGTTTACTCTATAAAAAGTAAAAAAGATAGTAGTTAAGATTAGTAAAGCACACAAGAAATTAAGTACGCTAGTAGAAGTTAACTTAGAAGTAAAAGACTTTATTATGTTTTTAAGTAATCTAAAGCTTGGGTTATCTACTATTAACATGCTTATAGCGAACTTTATAACTAAAAAACCTTTAAAGAAACGTATTTACTATATACACTTTATTGCATAAGCAATAAATGCAAAACTTCTAAGTAAAAGAAATAATAGTTCTTTTATTTCTAATATAAAATAGAGGGTACTAAGCAAGATAAGTACTATATACTTAAACAACATTAAGATAAACACTAACTATTAAATATATAATATTATAGAACACATGCTTATAGATTATAAACTATACTACACCCTAAAACAGATAGAATAGGTTAGTTTTAACTAAAATACTACGGCTAAGAAAGAAACCTACTACTTTAGGCCACTACATAGACGTCTAGGAGAAGTTCTAGAATAGCTACTATTAACCTAAGTCTTGCTATAGTTAAAAGTAAAGATTTAATAATTTTATAACGTTACTAATAGCATACTTAATTAACCTACCTTTAGTGTAATACCTAAGAAGTTTATAAGTAAAAACTCTTAACTAGAATTAAAGTATAAGAGTAAAGCCTCTAGTTCTATGAATATAGCAACTAGTTTAATAAACTAAAGTTACTACAACAATATTCTCTAGCAGTTCTAATAGTTCTTGAATTAACTATATAACTCTACTATAGATAAATATATTGATAGGCTAAAGAACATTAATGCTACTAATATTATACTAGGAGGCGGACAAAACGCTTTACAAAATATTTTTAAGTTAAATACTACTACCCGCTTAAAAAGAAAGAGCTTTTTTCTTTACTAAAATATTAATTGTGTCTAGAATAGAGGGATAAAGAAACAAGAAAGGCTAAGCAAGGATATAAATACTTAAAAAAGTAATTAAATAATTTAAGTTAATACTTTAATTCTTAACTTACAGCCTTTAGATTTGAAGTTTCTACAGAAAGAAACATAAAGTAAAATACCTTTTATAAGTTAGCTTTATAATATACTATTTTTAATTATTAGGCTGCTGCAGTTATCTTAGCAAGATAACAACGTGTTAGCTAATTTTATGTAATTACAGCAAAAACAAAAGAGAAAAGCTTAAAATTTATAGATATGCTTCTGAATTCTAAGTTGAAAAGATTAATATAAGGTTAGCTAAACTATATTGCAACTACTCTTCTTATAAAGAAAGTATAAGAGGTTGCTATATCTAACTTTATAAGGCAAGATAACATTTAGAAATAACTACGCAACTTTCTAAAGAATCATATTAGTGTTATAGATAGCTTAAGAACACTTAAAATTATAAGTAGTAAAAAATTTACAGAATTTAAGTATAATTTAGCGTACTAAAAATTGATTTTTACTACTAATTAGCTAGACTATTGCACAAGCTAAGAACACCTTACTAATAAAATTCTACTAATTGTACTAACTATTGTAAGCATAAGTTGCAATATAATAAGTATATATTAATAACTTATATAAACTTCATATAAAGTATATATGAGAAGTAACACTTAAATTAATAGGTTAGACAGAATTTTTACTGAAAAAGTTTAAAAAGTTAAATAAAGAAATAAGTAAGTTTTTGCTTAAATAAACTTGCTAAAATACTAAATTATTATTAATAGCAATTTCTTAAAGTGCTTAGTTAATACTAGAGCATGAATAATTATCTAAGACTTAGTGCTGTATAGAAATTAAAGATACTGTTTAAAATAATAAAACACTAACTAGAACGACTATCTACTAGTATTACTTTAGCTAATAGAACTTATAATCTATTTATTATGACAGTATTTAATATTCTTATATAAATAGGGATAGTTTCTATTAAAACTACATTTAGGATTGTTGCTAATGTTACTAAATTTATAATTTTAGGAGGACCTTAGTACGCATGTGTAAGGATAGTAATAAGTTATAATATGTTCAAATAAATTACATACTAAGTTCTCTTTTAAAATAGAACTAAAAACGAAGTTCTTGTTACATTTATTTTACATTTAATTCTTTACTAAGTTACTTTACGTAGATAATTAGGAATAAAGATTCTATTAATAGTTTAAATAGAGAAATAGCAAGTAATATATTAGTACACGTAGTTATTAACGCATAAACAATAAGCTATAAGTAGCTGTAGTAAAGTATATACAAAAAGTAGTATAGTTAAATCTAATAGCTAGATTTAGCAATTATAATATGCTGTACACAAACAACAAAAACATAATTAAATAGTCTAAATAAACCAAGTATTTGCACACGTAGTAAGGCAATTAAAAGACCTTATAGTAAACAATAGTTTTAGTAAGTTTTTAATTACATATAAGCTAAACTAGCAACAATTGCAAGAGAAATTATTTAATAGCTTTCAACAACACTATAATCTTTATACTATGCATAAAACTATAGACAAGAAAGTTTAACCTATTAATATCTCCTAGTAGGAGATAATAATGAAGTTTAAATAAGAAGACTAAAAAAAAACTAAACAAAAACAACTTTTTTAAAGAAGTATTAGTAATTTTAACACTAGACTATAGAATTATTTATTTAAACTAAAATATGCTACTTTTTTATAAAAAACAAGACTTACTAAAAAACAAATTAATAAACTGCACATAGAAGACTACCTCTAGCCTATAGAAAAGAAGATGTTTATATATATACTTCTTAATAGAGAAAGAGCTCTCTTATAGCAATTTAAGAAGTTAGGAAGATTCTACTCTAATATGTGCCTACTATATAAAATATAGAAAATACTATATAAAGCATAGTAAGTATAAAGCTTTACTATTCTAAAGGCATTAAAGCTATAAGGTGTAAATATAGTTCATGTCTGCCTAAATTAAGAAACGTAGAAATAATATAATAGTTAGTATTGCAACTTGAAGCACCTAGTGCTAAAAAAAGATAAGGTCATTTAATAGATTAGCAATACGCAAAAAATAAACATAGTTACTATTTAAAACGTAAACTTGCTACTAATAGCTAACAAATTTTTTAAGAAATTTGCGAAGTATAAAATTATTTTACTAATAAACCTACTTTTTAAGTATAACCAAATTACACTACACTTAGAAAGTAGAAATATAATAGCCTTCTAAACACTAGTTAGACTTATATAGTTTTACATAACAGTTGTAGGCACTACTAATTTAGTAGTAGCATTTAAACAAGTTATAATAAAAATTTTAAGAGACTACTAGCTAAATACTATGCCTTTTATTAATAACAATACATGCAGAGGGATAAAGACTAATTATAGTAGAAAGGAATCAATGCTAAAAGTACAACATTATATTCTTAAGCATATTATATAAATAGACAAGGTACTAGCTGATGTAAAACAAGCTAAAAGCACTATTTTAAAAAAAAAGTTTTACTTTCTCATAAAAAGACATAAATTAATAAGCTATAAAGTTAATCTTTAGAGATAACATCCTAACTAGAAGAAAGTTAAAAAATTATAAACTAGCTACTTTATAAAAATAAGAGAAAAGTACGCTTATTTATAAGCATTCAAGTCTATTATTATATATAAGTAAGGGACTTAACCAAGATTGCTAAACCTCTATTTATACTCCTATAAAACAACACTTTTTTTAAATAGAAAAATATACAAAACATAGCAATATATATATCAAAATAAGTAATATAAAATATACTAGCACTTGCAAACTTAGACTATACTATTACTAAAAACTACAATATATTCTTTATAGCTAATAGATGTTAAAACAGTGTAGGGGCTTGCATAAAGCAACTTAAGAAAAATAATAAATAATCTTTAGTGTAATCTAAGAGCACGCTATAGTTAGCTTAAAAAAGATAATAGTACTTTACTAAGTTAAGAAATAAAGCTGTGCTATAAGCCTTTAAGAAGTTTTGTACCTATCTTTATAGCATTTACTTTATCATAAAGACTAACGCTGCAACCTTTATTACTGAACTATATTATCTGTTAACTAGTAACTAAAAATTAGTTCTAAATAGAAAGATATTAACTATCCTTTTATAGAATTTTAAAATTAAGTATATACTTAGAAACAAATATATTACTGTAGATGCATTATCTAGGTATCTAAAGCTAATAATTAGAAGCTTCCTCTTAAACTTTAAAAAGACTTAGAGGAGTTTATAAACTATATAATTAGAAATGTAAATGTACTAGCACTAGTAGGACAAGCTAAGATACTATACTACAAGTTCTTTATAAAATTAGATTAATATGCTTAGTTTTTAGTTAATTTTAAGAATGTAAAGAGAATAGAACTATAAAAACTATAAGCGTAGAAAAAGCAAGCATTAAACTTCTTTATATAAGATAAAATACTTTTTAGAAAGACGTCTAGAGTTATTATAATCTAACAAGTTAAAAATAATATAATGTTGCCAGCCAAAGGCTGGCAATCACCGTTGAACACGTTTCAATTCTTGTGTAGAGGGCAGCTGCTTTTCACTTTTTTAGAAAACCTATTTTGACTACAACAACAACCACCACCTTTGATACCTTAAAAATAAATAAATAATATAAATTTAAAAACGGCTGCGGTATAAAACGTGCACGCCTAGATTAGATACTAAAAAGTTAATATAGTCTACTCTATACTTATGCAGTAATACTAGTAGAAAAGAATGTATAAGTAAGTACAAAAGAAACTAGCAACCTGCCTAAACTATTAATTGAAATATTTTAAGAAGAAGGTCAATATACTTACTAATACTTATAGTTTTTCTATTTAAAAAATAGTTGCTATTAATGTAGTATACATGCCTTAGTGTTTTAGAAAAAAGTTTCTTATAATTATAAGAGAGTACCTTAGTAGCTAGCTAGAAGCAAAAGCGCTATTAAATAACTAGTCTAAGACAATCACAGAATTTATATATAAGAATATTATATATAGATAAAGCATAACACGCTAACTTATAGTTAATAAAAAACTTAACTTTGCTAAAGTAGTCTTGTATCTATTAAAAGCGTATGAAATTAACTAAATCTAATTATCTAAACATAATTCTTAAGCTATAAAGAAAATTGAAAAAAATATAAACTAATTATAAATGCCCTTGCAAAGCTACTAGGACCTTAGGTTAAGAACTTACTAATAGTTCTTTTTATAGACAAAATTTCTATACAGAAATAGATAAGTTACTTGCAATACTAATTAATTAATAAGTAGAACCTAGTACTTTCTATTAAGCTTACACTACTTATATAGTAAACACTTTTATTTAAAAAGGTATAAAACTATACACAATTACTTACTATATAAGTAATGTAGCTAAATCTTAGAGATTAGTTTACTAAAAATGCTGTTACTTATACTAATTGCACAAGAGCCGCTAAGAAAAAATACTAGAATAATACTAAAAAAATACAATATAAGGATATAAAGCTAAAAGACCTAGTTCTTCTTTAGAACATTGTTTAAGAAATTAATATGTTTTAAGACTGCAAGCTAGATATAAAGTAGCTAAGACTATATTATATATATAACGCTAAACTTAATAGAGAAACCTACTTCCTTAAAGATCTTAATAGCACACGTTTTCTACACATAACACCTAGTTAGTAATTAAAGCTTTTTTAGCAACAACACGTGCTAAATATTATAAATAAAAATTAAAGAATCATAAAGTTAAAAAATTCCAATTATTAGAATAAAATTAGTTTAATAGTAAATATTCCTGTCTCTTTAAACTTATCTAAACTACTTACTAAGCTACAACTATTTCTACCTCTTGCAACTAAAGATAATCTTTATCCTTAAGTTATTATTACTAAGCGTTTTATAGATAAAAAGTGTTGTGTATATATGCAAGACTTTAAAAGCTTAGACTTTAATTCTAATACTACTACAACTAGCAACTAATAGGCTACTAAACAGCCTATTCTCTTGAAAAGAAGAGAAAATACTGTACTATTAGTATCTACTTTTACTCTTAGCTACTTATTTACAAGTTTCTTATATTAAATATAAAAACTAGTTATTTAGCCTACAAATTTTAGGTGTGCAGTAAGCACCTAGATTCTATAGTTTTCTTATACCTTAATATACAACGCCGCGTTTATGTTATAATAAATACTTTTTTATAAACTTTGTTAGTAATTAAACGTAATTTAAACATTTTTAAGCGTCTTAAGCTAGTTACCTTAAAAATAAATTACCTACTAAGCAGACTATGACTTTTTCTTTTTTAGCCTTAGCTAGTTTTAAGCTTTGCATATTGCAATTAGACAAGCTAGATTACTTAGTTAACTATAACTAACAACTTTTAAAGTAACAACTTTTTATTTATTTTTAAGGTGTTAAAGGTGGTGGTTGTTGTTGTAGTCAAAATAGGGTTTCTAAAAAAAGTAAAAAGCAGCTACTCTCTACTAATTAGTCGCAAAAGTTAAAAAAAAGATTGTGTGTAGTTAACAAGATTTAAATAGTGGGTAGATAAGGTTTACGCGCTAAGCGCTTAGAGTAGAAAAGCTCTAACTACTAAGCAAAAATTAGGGTTAAAAAAAATATGCTAAAGGTACTAAAAAACAACACTAATGAAAACGTATTTAACAGTAATTGCTAGCTTATAGCTAGCAACAAGATTGTAATAGAGATAGAGGAGGAGAGTAAGAACATATACGTTACCGCAGCAGGAGCCTGTAATACTTTCTTATAAAAGCTCTCTACCTGCTACTTTTTACCTTTAGGATTTCTTATACTATACAGTACTACATACAAACAACTTGCATATAAATAATATAATACTTAGATTATTTTTCTCCTCTTTTAACATAAAAACTAATAGCTTATATTAAGTAAAGTTAGACCTTACTAAGTTACTATACTAGAAGCTATAGTAGTAAATTACGAAGCCGGCGTTTACTGTTATTAAGCGGCTACCTTTATTAGTTAAAAAGGAGCTAGTAGTAATAGTCCCTATAGTAGTTAAGTTAGTATAGAGGTTAAAATATAACTATAGTTAAGACATCTTTAATGCGTCTAGTATTATAGATGTTAAGGTTACAACAAGGACTGTAAAAGGCTAATTAGCTAGTATACTATATACACTGCGCATATTAATAGTCTAGGTATAGTAAAAATATATTACTTTAGCAATTTCCTCCTGCGCAAATGCAACCTTAGTAAAGAGACTTAAAAGTAGCTTTGCAAGGAGCAAAGGCGTATTAAAACAGCTATTAAGCAGCTAAAATAAACTAATAAGCAGAAGGATTTTGTAAGTTGCTTCTAGGAATAATAGAGCTGTGCATAAATAGTAATGCTGTTGTTATTTATTTACATCTAAGAATAAGTACATACTAAACGCCGCGACCGCAACACCGCCAGGATAGCGACAGGACAACAGAAGTTGCGGTTAGCAGTAAATAGTTAGCGGTAAATAGTTATTAGTTAAGAGAGTTAGTTAAAGGGATATTGCGCATCTTCGTTTCTGTTTAAACATGCGACACACTAATTGCGTGCTGGCAATGCTAAACAAGGGGGCATAAGCCTAGATACCTATTGTTAGCAATAAATCTTTTTTTACCAAAAAGGTGTCTACAAAATGTGTGGTTACATCAAAAGGTTATCTCAAAAGGCCGAAGCCAAACAACTTTTTATAGTTCTATAACAGCAAAACATATATTAAAGGCATTAAGCGCTAGCTTAATGCGCTAAAAACTAGTAATAGAAACTATAACTACTACAGTACTATAAGAGCTGCATAATTTAGTAAAAGCTAAAATATAAGCGTCCTTAGCTAGCAGGCGCAATAGTAATAACAACAAGTAAGAATAAGCGCCTTCTTTAAAAAAAGTCTCTTTAGGCTAAGAAATTAGGAACAAGCTAGAAGGCAGTATTAACTTAAAAATCCTTTTAGCTACCTCACAATTACGCACCTAAAAGCACACTACTATGATTAAATTCTTGCTTATCTTTCACAAGTTAGCCTGTAACTACTAGTTTTCTTAATATTAAAACATTAAGCTATTCTTCTATTGCAGGCAGGACGCTACCTAGGCCGCAAGTACAAAGAACCTAGCGTATTAACATTCTATAATATAAATAATGTTGTACTATAATGTACTAAGCTTAGTAATTTTAGATTATTAGCAGCACTACAAAAAACTTAAATAAGGCCTACTACACTAGTAGAATAAAGACAAGCAAGAGCTGCTAATAATAATTTATTATTAGTACTACACTATATACAGCACAACACGTTCTATAGCTTATAGCACTATTACTAGCCTTAACCTTAAGCCTAGTATTGCGTAAAACTAGCTTAAAAACTATATTATCTTACATAGTAACTAGTAGAGGTCTACTATTATAGGTTCTTTTACTAGGAGAAATAGCGCTAGTTAGCTTAGCAGAATTGCTACAAGCATATAGTAACAACTTCTAAGCCTAAAAGCTATATTAACTTAACGCTAGCAAATTTTTTAAAGACAAAAAGTTTTACAAGCTTCAGCTTCTACTATTAGTAGTAAAAAATATCGAGAGTATGCAAAACGTATTACCTAGAGCTTCATACTAAAAAGTTGCTATTATTTTATATCTCTTAATACTAGACCTTTAGGACCTTGCAAATAGCAACAGCATTAGCGCTAACTTTCTAGCTCTTAAAGAGTTTTAACAAAAGCAACTGCTCTTACTAGTATAATATAACTGCTAGCAGTATACTACTACTATGTATAAAGCTAAACTACAACCTTGCTAACTAACTTACTTTCTTTTTATACTAACTTTACTACCTTTTTACTTAGGTATTAAGTTTTAAAAATAAAAATTACAGCAAGATCTTTTTTCTTAGTTTAGCAAAGGCTAAAAACAATATATATACTACTAACAAACTTACTTAAACAATGTTTTAGCATTTATGAGATAAGGCTTAAAGCAAGCAGCTATAGTAGCAACTACTTTAAACACTAAGTTTATTAAGAGAAATTTTAAAAACATAGAAGTAAGTATAAGAAAAGAAGACTATATTATAAACTATACTTTTAGAGTTGTCTAGTGTTGAGACAAGGTACTAGAGCTTACAAAACCAAGTAATAGTATTAAAGCTATAAACATCTAAGCTTTAGTAAACCAGATCTTTTTAAATACTTTACAGTAATAGCGCATTATTGTAAATTAATAGTTTAATAGTACTTTCTACTAATTTGATTTTTTTCTTAACGTTATTTCAAGAATAGGCAATCTCTATACTTAACTTCTAGAACTTATAAATAAATATAGTAGTGTTAAAGGTTTTTAAGAATACTATCTAATTATTAGTACAGTATTTTTGTTGCAAGATAGAAAGGCTAAAGAACTAAGTAATATAGGTTTAATAGAAAAAAAGCTAGCAATAAAATTTATTAAAGAATGTATTAGCATTTATATACTTTGCACATTACTTAACTACTAAAAGTTAATAGATATAGCTTTTATACTACAACGCATAGATTTTAAGAATACAGCCTACTTTTATAATGTAGCAGTACTATACTATCTTAACACAAAGAAATAAGAGAAAGAATACTATATATTATTGGTAAACTAGGCGACTGTTAAACTACTATATAAGGATATTTATGCTTTTGCTATACAAAACAGCTTTTACAGCAAAGAACTACTTCTAGATATTAGTAAATAGCAAAAAAACAACCTACGCAAGATTACTACGGCTATAAAAGTTAAAAAGAATAATATAACTTATAGCGCGTAAAAACTACGCCCTAACGCTAGGGCTAAAAATAATAGAGAGCACAGCAACTCTTACTATGCTTTTTAACAGATTTTTTTTAAGTATATAGCTATGTTTAAAGACTTAAAAACTAATCAGCTCTACTATACGTAATCTTTTAAAAACACAGACTACTACAAAGTAATAGAAGTATAAGTGCATTTAATATATAAGTTGCTCATTTTAATAGCTATAAAACTTAGAAGAACTCTGTTTAAAGCCTAATTTGTTAACTACTATAGTTACTTTATAGTATCTAAGACTTGTACTCTAAAGAGTTGCAGTCTATTAATTATAACTAAGCAACTAATATAATTGTTAGAAATATTAGCAAGAAGTAGAGCTAATAATTATGTAATAATTAAGGTATTTAAACTTATAAGTAGAAAAACTATTACATAATAAAGGCGTAATGCTACTAATATTTAGGCAGAACGTATAAGAGCTAGAACTAGTAACTAACTAGTTCTTGCTCTACTACCTTTACTAAGCTCTCATGCTCTAAAGGCAACGCTAGTATACTAATAAGCAGCTACACAACTTGATACTAAGCTTAATAATGCTACTTACGTAAATAAAGAGCCTAATATTATAAACTAAGAGACTAAGATTTTTAGAGCGGGATGCTACTGTATAAACTCTACTTTAGTGTTCTTTAAGCTACTTAAGCGTGCCTACGTAAAGAAGCTAATTATAAATTCTAATTATATTAAAGTTATTAAAGAATAGTATTAGAAAGTTAATTTTAGACAACTGTATAACTCTAACAACCTGTTATATAATTAAGTATACTTTATTTATAAGTGTACTACTATAAGTGTTATAAGTCTGTTTAAGAAGGCTATACTTTCTAATATACTTCATAAGTGTCTGCTCTTACTATACATAGAACAGAGCTGTTATTAGAAATTCTAATTTAATTTTATTATTTTTTAGCTCTTTACTAGCAAATATTGTCTAACTAAGCAAGATAAGAATTTGCTAAGCTACTAGTCTTAACTATTTTAACTTAACTTTCACCTTATCTCTACTTAAGATAAGATTATTAACACTATAGAGTTTTAACTATAGGTAGAAAAATTTTAACGCACAAAAAGCATTGTTACTAACGCCTATATATAGCTGTAATAGCGTAGCGATCTAGAGAATATTATTTTAGAAAGTTTTAAAATGTATAGGTTCTATTTATAACATATAGACAGAAAACTAAACTTTAAGTAGTTACGCAACATATACTACTTGCTGAATTAATAAGCTATACGCACAGACCTAGAATACTAGTTATAATACGTAATACTTTGTAAAAAATACACTTTAATTTCCTACTTTTACTATACTAAGTTTACTTAGAAAGGTAATTAGATATGCTTTAAGCATATTAACTTTAACTTTAAGCGTATAATAACAGAAGACCTTAGTGTAAAGATTCATTAAGGCAGTATTTTATCTAACAGTAAGAACATAAATAATTATTTATAGATGCTACTAGAATTTTACAAGCATGTGCTAGCGTACCAATAGTAGTGTTAATATTTAGGTATTAAATTATTAAATAGTCTTATTAAAGAATAAGAAGACAAGACTAACTGGCTAAAAACGCGTAAAAAGTAGTTCTTAACGCTAAATAGATAAAGTAAATTTATAAAAAAAGATAACCTTAAATTTTATTACTTTTTCTACTCTATAAATTTACTAAGCTAACTCCTTGCATCTACTATACTGTCCTTCTCTAGTTTGTTATAGTCTAAAATAGTGTAATAAATGTACTTGCTATAAAAACTTATAAAGAGATTTATAAAGCTTACTATAACTTTACTACTACTTCTTACACTTTTTCTAGTTATTTTAATAAGTTTAAAGAAATTAACTAGCTGTTCCCTGCAGATATGTATATTAAGTATAAATCCTAGATCTAGAAGGCCCTAATAGAATAGGCTAAATAGAATAATCCTCTTGTCTATAAGGAGCTAGATAATATGCTATAAAATACTACTAAGAAATAAATTAACAATTGCACTAAAAAACATTATAACTATATTATATAACAAATTTTCAACTTATAGCTTATAGTGTAAAATTTAGAGAAAAATACTTTTTATGCTAATCTTGTTTAAAGTTTCTCCAACTAATTTTTCTTTTCTAATGATAGAAAGAACCTTCTACACACAACCAAAAACTAAAATAAATAAAATACTAATTTTTTTTAAGCTAATCTCCTCTAACGCTTTTAAAACGAACTTAGCCTAAAAGTAAATAAGTGCTAAGTTTTTTAAAAAAGCAAGAAACTTGTTAAACTTTCTTTTACACAGCGTCTTTTACGTGTTTATTCTTAATTAGGCACATTAATCTTAGATAACATTTTAGTACTTTTGACTTTAACTAGGCAGCTTTATTATAGTTGTCTTTAATTAATATTTAAGACTTAAGCTTCTGCTACTACTACAACAACTGTACTATTACTTAAACTAAGCACTTTAACTGCTACTTAATAACCTTGTTAAAGTAAACGCTTAAAGAAGTGGAAGATAGTAATATAGTAGAGATGTGCCCTTGTTAGGTGTATAGAGAGAGAACCGCCAAGCCTATAGAATCTAGGTGCTCTCTAGACACCTAGATTCTATAGCTACTATAAGAATATAAGATTTACTAATACTAAGTAGCGTCTTAGGTACTTAAATTGTGTTTCTTTTGTTTATTTCTTTTGTTTTTGCTATTTTTCCGTTCTTTCTTTCTATATAGTATAAAGCTTAATAGGGCTAAGCTTGCAGGAAAAAATAGTTTGTGCTAGTACACAGAGTAATACCCTACTGCATACTAAGTTAGCGTTTAACTATCTAATCCCAAGGTATATAACCTATTCAGTATCTTACAAAAAGGGGGACTATTTATTATTCCTTCACTCCACAGCTAAGCTCTTGTACTTTACTATAGAATAGGCTTTTTCTTCTACTAATAGTCTTTATACTCAACCTACAATAAGATTATTATCTTACTAACCCCGTTCTTGCATAATCTAGTATCTAGTAATCTCTTGCCCTCGTAGCAGTATGTCTTCTTACACTCCAACACCCGTACACTAATAGTAGAAGCTAGAGCTTGTAAAGCCTTTTTTTCTTAATAAATTAGCTATTGTTAAGTTAATATAGCTTTTAGGCTTAAAAGCTAAGACTATATACTTATAGCAGCTTAGCTAGGCTAACTAGTGCTACTCTTTCTACTAATAGAATCTCTAATAGTAGACCTCTACTAGCTACTATATCAAATAATGTGTTTTTTAAGCTAATTTTGCGCAATACTAGGCTAAAAGTTAAAGCTAGTAATAGCATTAAGAATTATAGAATTTGTTGTGCTATCTACAGTATAGCACTAACAATAAATTATTGTTAGTAGCTCTTGCTTATCTTTATTTTACTAGTATAGTATGCCTTATTTTAAGTTTTTATAGTGCTACTATTAGTCTAAAATTGCTAAGCTTAGTATGTTATAGTACAACGTTATCTGTATTGCGGAGGGTTACTATGCTGAAGTTTAAAGTTCTTTGTACTTACGTCGTAGGTGGCGTCCTGTCTGCACTAGAAGGATAGCTTGTTATTCTAATATTAAGAGGGCTAGCCGTTACAGGCTAATCTATTCAAAAATAGGCAAAGATTTAATTATAGTAGTATACTTCTAGGTACATAATCCTAAGGTAGCTACAAAAGTTCTTAAGTTAATATTGCCTTCTAGCTTGTTCTTAATTTATTAGTCTAAGGAGGCTTTCTTTTAGAGAAGTTACTTATTTTTACTTACTATTATTATTGCTATTGCTCCTGGTAGACAAGAACGCTTATATATTAGCTTCTACTAATTATATAGCTCTTGTAGTACTGTAGTAGTTATAGCTTCTATTGCTAGTTTTTAGCGCATTAAGCTAGCGCTTATTGCCTTCTATATATGTTTTGCTATTATAGAACTATAAAAAGTTGTTACTTTAAAAGTTGTTAGTTATAGTTAACTAAGTAAGCTAGTTTGTCTAATTGCAATATGCAAGGCTTAAAATTAGCTAAAGTTAAAAAAGAGAAAGTAATGGTTTAACTAAAAAGCTTTTATTCTTGAGGCAACTAGCTTAAGACGCACAAGACTGTTAGAATATACTTAATTACTAAAAAAGCTTATAAAAGAGCGTTTGTTATAATAAAAGCGCTATGTCGCGTATTAAGGTGTAATCAATTTATAAAATCTAGGTGCTTTTAGCACACCTAGAATCTGTAGAAAAAACAGCTAATACCTGCATTTAATATAAGAAATCTATAAATAAGTAGCTAAAGGTAAGATTAGACACTAATAGCATAGTATCTTCTCCCCTTCCTAAGAACATGGGCAGTTTAGTAGCTTATTAATCACTAGCTGTAGTAGTGTTAGAGTTCAAGTCTAAACTTCTAAAGTCTTGTTTAAATACATAGTGCTCTTTCTTTAAAAAATGCTTAGTAAGAACAACTTAGAAATAAAAGATATTTTTTATTATAAGAGGTAAAGAAGTTCGTAGTTTAATAGGCTGCTTAAGTATATCTAGAAAGATAAGAACATTTACTGCTAGGCTAGTTTGCTTTTAATACTTAGAATTCTATAGCTTTATATTTCTTTAATTCTCTTCTATAATATTCTGTACGTGTTGTTACTAAAAAGACTTTAACTGCTATCTTAGTGTTGTGTGTAGAAAGTGTATACTATTAAGGTCTTTGAGGCAATAATCCCCTCTTTTAGGCTTAGCATTATAGATATAATATAGCCCTAACTACCTTGTATTTAATTTGCGATTGTAAGATATATTACTTTCTTAAACTAAGTTCTAAAGAAAAATTAGGTCTTTTAGCTTTATATCTTCATGTTGTATTTCTTTAGTATCATTCTAGTATTCCTTCTTAGCAGCTCTTATATACTTAGTACGAGCAACAGCATTTTTAGTAAACTTATCTTTCAAATTTAACTACATTGCTTAAATAGCAAATAATAATGCATTGTTTTTTATTTTTCTAGATAAAGGCGTTTGATATGTAAGAAGTGCAAGCTTAATAGGAAGCACTAGGTACTATTCTATCACTAGTTAGTACAGCAAGTAACTTCTCTGCTCCTATATAAAAATCCGGTCTTTAAGAAGAACTGTAGGCAAGTTCTTAACTCAAGGTCTGAGTAGCTTTGTAAGGGCATTTATAATTAGTTTTTTTTATTTCTTCTTATAGCTTAAGGATAGTAGCTAAATAATTAGACTTTGTTAATTTTATGCGTTTTTAATAAATGTAAGACCACCTTAGCAAAGTTAAGTCTTCTATTAACTTTTAGTTTGCGTGCTGTGCTCTATCTGCATATAAAGTCTTTATATATAAATTTTGTAATTATCTTAGACTAGTTGTTTAATAGCCCTTTTGCTTTAGGCTAGCTGCTAAGATAGTCTCTTGCAATCACTAGAAACTATTTCCTAAAATACTTAGGCATTTATACTACATTAATAGTAATTTTTTCCTAAATAGTAAAACTTTAGGTGTTAGTAAGTATATTAACCTTCTTCTTAGAGAATTATAGTTAACAGTCTAGGCAGGTCGCTAGCCTTTTTTACACCTACTTATACATTTTTTTCTTCTAGTATAACTATGCGAGTATAAAGTATACTACATTAACTCTTTAGTGTTTAATTTAAGTGTACACGTTCTATATTGCAGCTGTTCTTAAATCTATATTATCTACAACTTGTTAGATTACAATGCTTCTAGATGTCTTCCTAAAGAGTATACTATCTTATACAAAGAAGTATAATACTTGCTTCTTTTACGCTTGTAGTTCTCGCGGTTCTATTTCTTTAAGAGTTTTAAAGTTAACTAAAAACTAAGTATATTGCTCTAATTCTTTAGAGAACTTTTAATAAAGTATCCTAGCTTGTCTTGCTAGTACTAGTGTATTTACAATTCTAATTATATAGTTAATAAACTCCTTTAGGTCCTCTTAGGGTTCTAGAGAAGGTTTCTAATTCTTAGCTTTTAGATACCTAGACAACGCATTTGCAACAGTATTCTTCTTTCTTAGTATGTACTTAATGTCAAAGTTTTATAGGAGAATTGTTAATATCTATTTTTTTTACTAATTCTAGATTATTAGTTGATAAACAATTTAGTTAAGCAATAAGAGTTGCAGTATTCGTCTCTATAGTAGAATAATTATTAAAAGAATGAGTATAAAACTTCTTTAGGGCCTATAGTATAGCTTTGCATTCTAACTTAATAAAGTACTATTTCTTTTCTTATGCTAACTATATTGTGCTTTTAAACTATACTAAGTATTATTTATTATTTTCTCTAAGTTGCTTTGTACAAGCCCCTATACTATATTAACTAGTAATAGTTATTAAAAATATTTTGTAGTCCTTAGTATTGGTGTAATCTAGGTTTATAAAGTACAGGTATAATATCAATAGCCTGTTTTAGCGTATAAACTACTGTGTTTTATACATCTCTTTTTTGAAAACAGGTGTTGTCTTGTAAGAGTATAAATAGAGGTTTAGCAATTTTAGTAAAGTCCTCTACTTATATATAATAGTAGACGCCTATACTTATAAATAATCGCACTTCTCTCTTATTCTTGTATAGCCGCTAGTTTATAATCTTCTTAACTTTTTTCTAGTTCTAATAACACCCTTAAAAGCTAACGTTGTAGCCTATAACCTTAAGCTTTTCTTTAATAACGTAATACTTCTTTCCTAAAATAGTGCTTTTAGCTTGTTGAATATTATTTGGCGCCTTATTTAGTTGTATAATATACTTAATAATGTAACGTTGTACTCCCAGTATTAATTCTTTTTTACTATAATTAGTCTGTAACCCTCCTTATGTAATGTTATTAATAAAGAGCATAGTATTAGGCTAGTAGTTTCTTAAGATGTTTATTATAACTTGTTAAAATGCTACTATAGAGTTAGTAGCGCCTATAACTATAGTGCTTAACTATATAAGTCTTATAAGTGTTTAAAATGCTGTTATAACTTTGCTTTTTAGATGTAGTGTAATCCATTTGTATCTTAAAAATAAGTCTATAAGTAAGATAATTCTATATTCTGTAAGATTCCTTAAGATTTTATTAGCTATTAGTAGTAAGTTTATATTTTATATAGTAACTGTACTTATCTTTTGTGCATTGTTAATCTATTAAACGCTTTTGTCTTTTTTTAGTACTAGGTGCTATAGATTATAATACTAACTATTATATTGTTCCTATATTCCTCAATTTAGGCGGATATTAACTATATTTACTACCTGCGATTTTAATAACTTTAAAATAGCAAAGCTTTGCACTTGCTAAGCTTTGTAGAATATTGTCTGTATCTTGTATAGTAGGCATATATTAGGATAAATTCTTCCTAATATCTTTTATCGCTACAAAAGAGCTTTTTCTCTATTAAGAAACATATATACAAATATTTCTTTTATTATAGGCTGAAGGTAATCTTCTATATGCAGTTTATTAATTTGTTCTTTATTCAATCTTGTCTCTTATAAAAAAGTTGCATATCTTAGTTTAAATAAAAAATTATATAGTCTAGTATTAAGATAATAAATGCTTTTTTAAAAGAGCAGTTATTCCTTAGTAGGCTAGAAAATCAATTTTTTTGACTTTGCGATATCTCAACCAACACTAGTCCAAATTTGAAAATTCTTAGATTAATTCTTAGATCTCGCCTAACTGACACTTTTTGTAAAATAGAGTGTTTCAATATCTCTAATATTAAAAAAGTGATTCGACAACCCACGTTTGCGTGGTTTAAGGGTTAGGTTGCCCTAGATTTGCACTGTTGTTTGTTGAAGATTAAGCTACTTAGCTGTTTCTCCACAGGATCCAGGTGCTCAAAATTACACCTGGAATCTATAATCAACCTACGATCAATTGATTACTAGAAGCTATTACGCTACTAGTACCACTTATCATTGTTATCAGTTGATCTTTAGCAACTACGCAATCTGTCGGAAACAAAATACCGACCGATCGATAGATCGTGTTCCGGCTAGAGGATACATATACTGCGACAGATTGCAAGATATTGCATTATCTACTACGCAAGCTATTGCGTAAGTACAGATCTTTCTAGAATGCAAGTAACAGGTATATATAGACTCTAGTTTGTCTTGTAGTTAGAAACTAAGAGAGTTCAATTAAGAGAATTACAATATTCAATTAAGCAGTTATACAATACAAAAATAAGACTTAAATTACTCTCTTCCCCTAGTCTCTATATTTATTTCTCTTATTCTTATCGTTCTACTTCCGCACCTCCTCATCAATCTCTAGGTTATAAGCCTGTTAGGCTGCCTCTAAGTCTACTACAAACAAGTAGAAGGCAGAGACCTCTACCTCTGAGTTGATAGTAGAACAAGCAATTATACTTGGAGATTGAATCCGCAACATTGTTTAGCTCTAGCTTGTGTAGTATAAGAGTATCAAGGAGACTTTATATAGCAGTTGTCTAGAGCTAGATCTCAGCTCTCAAACGAACCAAGAATTACCTAATTTGGACTAGTTCTCGCCAAGATATCTGACAACCCACACGAGCAACCCCGAGGCAACCTATTTACCAGCCTATTCCTTAGCGTTTTCTTTCTAGTGTTTTTATCTAATTTCTATTAGTATCTTTTGCTAAAGGATATTTATAGGTTGAACTTTCTTGTCTATAGTTTTATATATAGTATAAAGATTATAGTATTATGAAGAGTTGTTAAATAGCCTCTTTCATAATTGTTGCTGGTTAAGCTTACATGTAATTAAAGATTTACTAAGTTTATCGTTTTTTACAAAGACTCTTAGTTGTCTAACTATGTGTGACAATACATAGTTTATTTAATCTATCTAATTATGCCTATTATTATTTATATATAGCATGTTAAAATTGCTAAACTTAACTGCTAGATCTAACTATACAGCTTTCTATATGTACTTTACTGTAACTACTTCCGGCCTATCATTCATTGTGTTAGTAATTACGTATACTTATATATTGCCTGCTATTTCTCTGTCTAATTTATTGTTAGAGGCTTTATTCTTAATTGTCTGCGTAGGGTAACTAAATAATAAGTTAAGTATAATAAAGACTACGTTCCTAGTGCTATTTTTAAAAGGGACATAGCGTGTAATTTGTTTAAATATATTAGACTGTATTGCTATCCTTACGTATGCGCACTAAGGTTTTCCTAGAATTGTAGATCTAGTAATATTAGCAACAATTCTAAATATAGTTTCAATAGTAGCTGTCTCTATTTGTAAAGGTATATTAAATGCTATCTTAACAAATAGATTATGAGTTCTATTAGCTAAAGTAATACTAGAAGAAATCTGTCCTGATCTATATTCTATCATCTCATGAAGTACTTTTAATGCCTATATAGCACCAAGTTTTAGAATATTTCTTTGTGCTCTAGTGTTAATCAAGCACTTTAAAGAGCTGCTATTTACAATAATTTAACATTCTAGCAAGTCTATTTAAGCAAAGACTTACTTATTATTATACTAGACTTTCTAGACTTCTTTATTAGATATTTTATCTAGCTTATGAGTTTAAGAGTTACATTTCCTCTACACCTTGTATTAGACTTAAGCATTTAATTAATATATATTTATTATACTGTAAAACAAGCTTGTAATAGTTAGTGCAATTAATAAGATTATATTTTTAGGATAATTTAGACCTATGCGCGAGTTTAGCTAATTAGCAGCTAGAACAAATTCTAGGTGCGCTAAATTACACCTAAATTCTGAAATTTTCTTACTAGTTATAACGTTAAGCGTTTCTAAACTATCTGCAGCACTAATATTATGATTTAAAAAGTTATAAAATTGTTTTTTAGATATTGTCTTGTTTAATGAAGTTAGATATAGTGACTTCTTGTACTCTTTGTCTAAGTAGGGCAGTTGTAATGCAGTTTAGCTAACTTAATATTATCTCTTTTTAGTTAGAATTAGGAAGTATACTTATAAACTTTATAGCTTTTTTCTTTTGTCCTTGCTGTAGGTGCTTTAGATTAGCTAACATATTGTTATCTTGCTAAGATAACTGCAGCTGCCTAATAATTAAAAATAGTGTATTAGAAGGCTAACTTACAAAAGGAATTTTACTTTATATTTCTTTTTATAAAAACTATATATTTATAAGCTGCGAGTTAAGGATTAGAGCACTACTTGAAGTTGTTTATGTACTTCTTTAAGTGCTTGTATTCTTGCTTAGCCTTTCTTGTTTCTTTATTTCTCCTTCCTAGACACAATTAATCTTCTAGTAGAGACAAAGGCTCTTTCCTCTTAAGCGTGTAGTAGCGTTTAACTTAGAAATGCTATATAATGCGTTTTTCCTGCCTCTTAATATAATGTTAGCGGCATTAATATTATTAAGCCTATACACGTAGTTGTCTGAAGCAGGATTATATAACTGTTCCTAGAACTGTTAGAACTGCTTGATGACATTATTGTAGTAACCTTAGTTTATTAAGTTAGTTGCTACGTTTGTAGAATTAGAGGCTTTCTCTCTAAACCTTAATCCTAGTTAAGAGTCTCCTCTAGTAAACCTCTTAGGTATTACACTAGAGGCTAGTTGGTCTAGTACGTTGTTAGTAACGCTGTAAAACTCTTAAATCTTTGCCTTTGACTATAGTATAACATAATTTAATAGTAGCTGTTCTAAGATTTCTCCTTAACGCTTATATAGTGGCCTAAAGTACATAGTAAGTTCTTTTCTTAGCTGCAGTATTTTAGTTAAAACTAACCTATCTTATTTGTTTTAAGGCGTAGTATAGCTTGGAACTCTTAAGCATGTGTCCTATAATACTATATATAAAATAAAATGTATTTATTTCTGTGTTCCTTAAGTATACTGCACCTGTCTTGTTAGCTAGCCCTTTAGTGTATTAGTAACAAAGAAACTATTATTTTTTTTACTAGAAAGCTTAGTATTTGTTGCTTGTGCAATAAAGTAAGTATAATTAGAAGGTTTTTCTAGAAGTCTCTTTGTTGTAGGATAAGCTATCAGCATATTAATAGTTAATAGTCTAAGTTTTAAGTTGCCTAGGGACTTAATAAGGTCTTCTACCTCTGGATTTATATCTACTAGTGTGCTTGTCTTTTTATTTAGTTTACTAATTTTAACTGCTGCTTTTCTTACTTTCTTAGGTGTAAAGGTTGCACGCTAGTAGGATAGTATAATCTAGCGCAATTCAGCGTTCGCGCATTTTTATTTGAGATAATAAATTTTATCTAAGCTAGTTATTTTCTTGTAGTAGGATTAAAGAATAGGGTAGATCTCTTCTAGCTTATATATATCCTAATTATTACGATTTAGGGCGGAAGGCATATAGTACATAACTGCCTCTTTGTCTGTTTGTAGTAGACTTTAGAAAAAGAGAAACTTTCTTCTTCTTAAGGGATATGCTTATTATTAATGTATATATTAGTAACAGAAGTAAAGTGCGTGTAGTACTCTACTAGCCTAGGCTAGTTTTATATATATTTATAGATGTAAGCTTAAAAGTAAGAGTGCTTGTCTATCTTAACAGTAGTATTTTTATTCTTCTACTGTTCCTTTATGTTTGCTTGTAACTTAGGCTAATCCCTTTCTGCATATTCTAGTAGGCGTTTCGAGACACAAGAGAGCAATTAACCTTTATTAAAAAAATAGTCTAGTAGAATAAAGACTTTAATAGCATTACAGATACTTTTATTATTAGCTTGTTAGTTAAAGTCTTCTAAGAATTTAGTAATAATTTTTTTTAGGAAAGACAAATATACTGTAATTTAGTTAAACTATAGACAACGCTAAGTTGTGCGTAGATGTAGTTATAGTATTAATAATTAAGCTTAATAGTATTGATAGCAACTTAGGACTAGCAGTAGTAGATCTAGAGAAAGGAAGCGTTGCGCCTTCTTGTTCTTAACTTAACTCCTAATTCTTTTTTAACATTTATAGTACTGTAGGACTTATAAGAGTTCTTTGTTTAGATAGTTAATAATGGGTTAATAAAGTAATAAGTAAGGTATAGTCTCTAGAAGAGATAAAATATTCTTCTTTAAGTTCTTGTAATGTATACTTGCTTAGGTGTAGGTGTATAAATCTTATCCTCTAAAGTACCTCCTATTTTGCTAGATAGACTCTAATTTATACTTTTGCTATCTTAGTTATTAGTAAAATTTCATTTTCGCTAGACAGATACCTTAAATTAGCGTTTTAAGTATTTTTATTTGTAAGCTTTTAATTTTATCTTAATTTTTACTAGATAAACCTTTGCTTCTTACTATCAACGCATGTAAGCCTATCTCTATTTCGCTAGACAGGTTGCTACCTCTAATCTGCTAGTTAGACTTTAAGTTAGCGTATGAACATATATAAGACTACTTCTATTTTACTAGATAGTTTACTACCTTTATTTCGCTAGACAAACTTTAAGTCAGTATTTATTAACGCATGTTCATTTTATTAGTAGATTTTTAGTTTTCTCTTAGTTGTTGTTAGGGCTAACCTAGGTAACATAGTCCTGAACGTATTCTATAGCAGGGAATAGTGCTAACTTCTTATGTAAAAGAATATTTAACAGTAATCCTAAGAGATCTAGTAATTAGTAAGATTCTAAAGTTCTTGTAAGAATTATGCACTAGTTCCTTTGTACACTAAGTAGTAGAGTATATCTTTATAGGCTTTACTATTTGTATAGGTGTTAGAGTGTACAAAGACATACTACTACGAGGGCAACAGATTACTAGCGACTAGATTATGCAAGAACAAAGTTAGTAAGATAATAATCTTATTGTAGGTTAAGCATAAAAGACTATTAGTAGAAGAAGACGCCTATTTCATAGTACATTACAGGAGTTGAAGAAGAGTAGATAATAGTTAGTGACTCCTTTCCGCTATACACAGAACAGGTTATATACCTTAGGATTGGGTGGTTGAGCACTAACCTAGTGTGCAGTCGGGTATCACCCTGTGCACCGGCACACTAGTAGCTATCTAGCGCTAGTTCAACTTAGTCTAGGCAATAAAGTATTAGTAAGGTAATATAAATAATAATATTTACAACTTTAATAAAACCAGCTTTATCATAAATGAAATTTTAGTATAGTTAGTAATTATGACTTCAAGGAATATAGCAGAAAAAATAGATATAGCTAGGCAACTATTAGTAGATTACTATAATATAAAGCGTAGGCATATTAGGTTACTAAATACTACTTCTTAATATTTTTATAGGCAAGGTGCTCTTTAAAGCTTAGTTTAAAAAGTAGCATTCTAACTAATCTTTTAAGTTAGTTCTAATAGCTAGATAAATAATTAGCTTGCTCTTGCCTAGTTAGAGTACCTTACTGCCTATGTAAAGAGCTCTACTATGAGTAAGTGTCGCATATATAACGTACCATCCTTAGAGGCCCAAGGCGGTCCTAGGCATCAGGCCCAGGCGCCTGTCAGCTTACGCGCTAGGCTCGCGCTAGTTGACCGCATATCAGAGTTTTCACGCTGAGCTTAGGAGCTTACTCCCGAGCTCTACAGGATACGTGGCAAACTTAGAGGTAATCTCTCTAAGTTTTATAGCAGCTTTTCTAGGTTACGACTATTTCCTTTGTATATATAGCGGATCTTAGACGCAGGTAGAAAAGTAGAATTAACTATCTAGTTTTTCTAGTCTACTGTTACTAGCTCCCTGTTCTCTGTAGTTATAAGCCTAGTACTTTATTTTTTAAGGTGTCAAAGGTGGTTGTTGTTGCTGTAGTCAAAATGGGGTTCCAAAAAAGTGAAAAGCAGCTACCCTCTACTAATTAATCGCAAAAGTCGAAAAAAAAGATTCTGTGTAGTCAACAAGATTCAAACGGTTGGTGGATAAGTTCTAGGAGGAAAGCTTAGACCTCCGAGCGATAATTAGGGTCAAAATATTTGCTAAGGTACCAAACAACGACACTAGTTAAAACGTGTCCAACGGCGATTGCCAGCCTATGGCTGACAACAGGATTATAGCAATAAATCTTTTTTTATTAAAAAAGTGTCTACAAAATGTGTGGTCACATCGGAAGGTTGTTTTAAAAGGCCGAAGCCAGTACTTTAAATTAAAGTTTAGATTCTCTTTACGCAACTTAAAGTACGCTAGTAGTAGTTTAGACTCTTTAATTTGTTCAAACACACCTCTTAACCTACTAATTAATTGTTTATATCATAATAGCGAGCCATTCTTTATAAATTTCTAACTAAGCGCGCCTCTTAAGCTACGCAAGCTAGACTTACTAGTACACTTAGCTAAAGTTTCAAGCTCAATCTAAAAAAGTCTAAGAATATGTTAACCTCAAAGCTATTATTTATTTTTAAGGTATTAAAGGTGGTAGTTGTTGTTTTCAAGCAAAATGAGTTTTCTAAAAAAGTGAAAAGCAGCTGCCCTCTACTAATTAGTCGCAAAAGTCAAAAACAGATTGTGTAAAATAAACGATATTTGATTAGTGAGTGGATAAGGTCTACGCGCTAAGCGCTTAGAGCAGAAAAGCTTAGACTACCAAGCGAAATTAGGGTTAAAAATTTACTAAAAGTACCAAAAATCGACACTAATTGAAACGTGTTTAACGGCGATTGCCAGCCATAGGCTGGCAACAAGATTGCGATAGAGGTAGAGGAGGTGGAGGAGGGTAAGGACACGTACGTTACCGCAGCTGGAGCCTGATTATAACTGTTAATATATTAATATTGCCGCCTCTAAGGCCTTTAGCACCTACAGTGGACTTCTCTAAGAAAAAGCTTAACGTCTATAATAAAAAGCTTAACAAATACTTCGCAAGGCATAAAAATTAGGCTATAAACACGCGCTCTCTACAGCATATTTAGAATTAGGCCTGCGTAAGTATTAACAAACAGTTATTAGCTCTAATTATAATTAGATTTATAGATAGTGCTAGTCAAACTTTAAATAAGCTTATTAAGCAATGAAAAATTCAACTGGCTTTAATGAACACAGTTAAGTAGATAGTTACATGCTAAATGTACTGCGCAAGCCTTAAAATGGCAAAACTTAGCACTATAGAACTTCGAGCTTAGTACAACGAGTAGTAAATAAGCTAACTAAAAGCTAAAAAGATAAAAATCATTAAAGTAGACAGCGCGCTTGCTGTAATTGACTTTCTAGACGCTGTAGGAGCTGAATACGCTCCTAACTTGGCTAGCACTCTAAAGACCCTTTACTAGTAGCACTAAATACTTAGTACTAATTACCTAAACTTGAATTGAATTAGTTAGAGGTTTTGAAAAATGTTCTACTAATACTTAAATAACTTACTAAGCTTGAAGGTACGCTTTTTAAGAGCCTACGCTACTCTAGAAAACTATAAACCTCGCAAATTATAAGGTATTAATAGCGCAGGCGAGAAAGGCGGCCACAAGTGCCTATATTGAAATAATAAAAAAAGCAAGCATCTTTAAGATCTTATAAAATACTACACGCTCCTAGCAGCAATTAAGGCCTACGCAAAAGTTAACTACACTGTTAGTAAAAAAGAAGCTAATAAGGTTTAAAACTGCTTATATACTAACTAGTATAAATGATTTCGCAAAGAGCTTATAAAAGCAAGATGCAAGCTTCTTTATAAAGAAATAAGTAAGTTAAAAGCCTTCCTAAGTAGTATAGTTACATCTTTAATTAACTCTACGTTTCTTAAAGAAAACAACAGCCTAGGTATATACTATACTAGCAACTTTAACGTTTATGTACTATTAGGGAGCACTATACTAGATAGTAGAACCGCGTTATACCTAGTAAACAGCAGGGAACTGCTTGTACTAGGCTCCTTCGTACCCGCTAGGAAGGTAGAGACAGTAGAGAAAGGCACTTAGGCCTTCCCTATTAGCAGCTAAAGAACTTATATCCTATTTTAAGTCTTTAATAGAATATATAGTAAGAAAATTAAAAATCTTACGCTTAGAAACGTAGCAGTAATTAAAATGTTTATCTTAAAATTGTCTTAGAAGCTTGTCTACACGGAAGAAGAGTCTAGTACCTAGGCCTAGACAATACTTTCTGCTAAATTACACTAGGTAGAAATGTTGTACTAGCACTTCTTAAACGTTGTTTTATCCTCTTATTTTTTTAATATAAGCTTTTATTCTTTTATCTAAAGCTTATTAAAAACTTAATACCTTTTTTTAGAAGCATGTAAACTACTTAATTAAAAAGTAACTTAGATGACCATTAGTATACCTACATAATGCACCTAGGTCTTAAAGCACTAAAAGCACTTATTAAAGCAGCTTAGGGCGTAAAAATTAAAGAAATAGTTTGTATTACGTATAAGTTCTGTGCTCTAACTTATACAAAATAGGTTATCTTATAAAGACTAAAGAAGCCCTCTACTTAGCTAGAATAGAAAATCTTATAGGATTTATCTCGCATGCCCAAAGGACGTTTAGGAAGGTAATAAGTATAGCTTATTAAAAACGCTCTTAGTAGCAAGCTCTATGTAAATTTCTTATAAGTAAAATCTATTTTAGAATTTATAAGAGCTTTTTACTACTTAAGAGCACTTCAATAAGCTTGTTATAAGCTCTAGATTATAAAAATTCTAAAAAATAATAACTCTTTAATACTTTGTTAAAGAAGATCGTTATAATATCAAGCATAGAATAAAAAGCTTAATATTACTATTAAGCCTTTTTTACTAAAAATAAAAAATCTTAATAAAGCTGCTATACAAGCAGGCTAAGAGCTAGTAACTAAGTTAATAAGAATAAAGGCAAGCGCAAATCTACCTAAGAAACTTTAGCTAAAGATAGTTAAGGCTACAGCATAACTTTATAATATAACTCTTTCTTACGCGCAAAGCTTATGCTTACTAAATAAGCTCCCTGAGTAATAAAGTAAGAGGTACTTTAAGTACTATTAACTTAAGCTTCTTAAAAACCTTACAGCTAATATAAAACTCAATTAAGTAAGATATACGCCTACAGCTGCCGCGCCTATTCGTTAAACAAGAATAGAGCAGTTAAGCAATATAAAAAAAGCTTCAATAATTTTCAAGAGGCTATATTAGTTACTTAGTAGGCTATAGATCCTCTAACATATACTGTATATAGGTCTTAGCGCTTTACTAAGTTATTACAACACGTAACGTTATATTTAACAAGATGCTGTACTACTAAAAACTAGCTTACAAGCTACCCAGGCAGGACGCAGTCCTTATAGTAAGCATCTTTAATAAAAATAAATTAGTAAGGCTAAAGAAGTACTTAAGCAGCTTACTAGTATTAGTTAAGCATAGATAACAACACAGAAGGCCTTACAGCTAATAAGCGATTAGCTAGTAATAGAGACTATAGAAGGCTTATTATAGTCTTTAGCAGGTAGGACGCTAAAAGTATATAAAAAGTGTTAGGCTAACGCTTCTTAAAGAATTTGTGCAAAGTAGAAAGATATTTTAAAATAGCTACTAACGCCTAAAGCTACACTAGCGCCTTCTTAACTAGGAGCGTAAATGCTAGGGCAAAGCACCCTAGCTTGCAGGGCTGTAGATAGCAGTAATAAGCTACTTAGCTTCTAGAAATTACAAACTGCTAGTAGATTAAGCTTAATAAACACGCTAAAATTCTTATAGTCTTAAGAGAGAGCAAAGATTGCTTCTAAGAACGCCTAGCGCAGTGCTAAGAATTCTATAACACTAACTAGAGCTTCTTAAAATCTTCTAGCAAAAAGACTTTATAAAAAAGAAAGTAGAGAGACCTCCTACGGGGAGCTCCTTAAGGCTAAAAAATAAAGACTAAAGTAGTCTTTATATAGAGGGTATAGGCGTATATTGCCTATTAAATAACTTTTAAAAGGCCTTTAAGCTAAAGGCACTACTTTCTTAGCTTTAAAAAATTAATAGAGAGCTGATTATAGTTTACGCTATAGTAGCTTTGGCTTTTAGAAAAGCTAATTAATTTTAAACGCACTTTACAAATCCCTTAAAGCTTCTAAATAAATGAAAGGACATTTATAACTACTAATATAGGACTTTAATTAGGTAGACTAGCTAAAAGAAGAGTAATACTCTACTTTCAAAAGGCACCTAGATAGAAGAAGAGATTCTAGAGAACTCTAAGCCTTTCTCTCTTATATAGATATTTACTTATAAGCTTAATAAGAACAGCTACTTTTTTAAATGCAAAGCACGTCTTGTAGTATACAAAAACTTTAAAGCAAAGGACCTACTATACATAATATATATAGTAACATTAGCAGCGTAATCTTTTAAGCTTACAATTGCAATTACAGCTAAGTTTAACATAGAAATATAGTAGCTTAACATAGTAAGCGCGTTTCTTAACACTAATATTAGTAATAAAACAACAGTTTTGTGTAACCTACTAAACAGTTATAAGCGTATAAATAAGTGCGTTAAGCTTAAAAGAGCTTTATATGGCCTATAAGACTTGTTATTACTATAGTATAATAAGTTTTTAAGCACCCTAAAGAAGCTTAGCCTACAGGCCTTAGCTAAGGAACTATGCCTTTTCTTTCTAGAGGACTGCGCGCTCCTCTTAATATTCTATATAAACAATATACTCTTTCTATATTATTAAACCTACTAAACTAGAGCCTATAAGCTACTTAAATCTATTAAAGCTACCTACCAAGTGAAGGATAAAGAAGAGGCAAGCTAGTTTCTAGGAATAAAAACTATACATGATTGTAAAAAGTGCACAATATTGCTACTACATAATATCTATATTAATTAAATTACTAAAAGATTTAATTTAGACGCCCTTAGCAGGATCCCTTAAACTCTTTTACCTTTAATGGAGCTAGTTAGAGATCTAGAAGAGGCCCTAAAGCTTTAGATTAAGGCCTACTAAGAGCATGTTGGCAGCGCACTGTATACAGCTATTATGCTGCGTCTTAACGCTGCCTACGCAGTTTCTAAGCTCTCTTACTTTCTTCCTAACTTTTTAGAAGCCTACATAGAGGCTGTAGATCATTTAATATAATACTTTTACTAAATAAGGCATAAGAGGATTACATACGGCAATAACAACAGTAAGAAGCTTACTATATATAAAGACGCGTCTTTTGTAGATAATTTAGAGACTTTTCAATCTTCTTAAGGCTACATTATTATGCTGTTTAGAGGTCTAATTGTTTAGAAAGCAGCTTATTAGGCTATAGTAATAACCTTAATTACAGAGGCTAAGCTCCTTGTACTAGAGCATATAGCTAATGAATTTATAGTGCTTAAAAGGCTATTTAAAGAACTTAAGCTTATAGTCTTAAGAGCCTAGAGGATCTTCTGCAATGACTAGCAAACTATACGCCTAGTTGTTAGAACGTAAGAAAAATTACGACTAAGCTCTATTATATTAATATATAGATTATATAGGTTTGCAAGAAACACGCTAAAAGCTTGTTTTAAATTAAGTATTTACTAACAGCTAAAATGCTAGCTGATAGACTTATTAAGTACTTTAAAGAGCTTATTAATATAGATGTAAAGATCGTCCTAAGAGGATCTAAGAATTGGTTCTCGGGTAATGAGTGAGTGCAATGGACGGGGGTGGTGTAATAGCACGATTAGTAGATTGATTCAATATTACAAGAGGTTAAGAAATTAAGTATAATCCTTAGATTAAATACTAGAGTCTTGTACGAGTTTGAACACACTAAGCTATAAGGGTTTAGTGTCTGAGCTATATACTAGGCGATAGCCTTAATAGTCGTAATCGCTCCTAGTGTTACACGGGGTCTGGCTATACTTCTCTAGGCTCAGTCCGTACTAAGGCGAGGTAGACTAAAGCGGTAGTCTGTGAGGTATTGTAGGAAATGTTTAGGTAGAAAAGAGTTATCGTTGTTAACTAATAAGTAAGCAATACTAATTCTATAAAGGATAGAATAACTAGTTAACAATTTGTGTAAGAGATGAACTATTTAAGTTAACTACAACAAGTGTAATAATAAGATTTACCGCATTCTTATACCTGTTGCCTTTATCCTGCCATCTTGTATATCCCTTCTAAGAGGGAAGTTTGTAATAGCGCTGCTATTCTTTTATGCACGGCTATCCTAGATGGCTGGCCTTAGCAGGATAGCAATTACGTAATTAGCGCCCTGCGCAGATTATTGCCTTCTAGTGTTAAGGCTAGTTAACCTTTAACCCTCGCTTGTACGTTAAGGAGAGAGTCCTTCTTATTACTTGTAATATTATCCCCCCTCTTAGGTGTATTATCTTAATACCTTAGAATATTGTTTTGCTGTGCCGCGTGTTAAATTGCTAGCTATATATAAAGTCTTTATATGCCTGTTGTATTATACGCTTGTTTTCCTCCACGCCTTTTTAACTATACCTAAAGTTCTGTCCTCTTATTGTTCTTGCCTATAGAATTCTATTTTTAAGCGTTGTGCTTATGCTAATTATATAAAAAAGCTAAGTCTTAAGATAGCTTTTTGTTGTAAGCAGTATAAAACAAAGAACTTTTGCTACTTTGTAAATACTATAACTAGTTATTGTGCTAGTTATACTTTTGTAAAAGCAGAGTGTAGTTTGTTTATTTCTAAAGAAGAGTAGAAGAAAGTTTAGTATAAAAAGTGTAAGAAACGCCTTAAAGTTGCGCGTCTAGAGGCTTAGTTAGCTTAGAGCAAGCTAGAGCTTCTAGAGACTAAGGCGCAAGAGCAATTATTTGCTAATTATAATTTTATAATCTTAAACCTTTAAGATTGTGCAAAGGAGCAAGCTAAAAAAAACTCTGCCTTTAGTATAGACTTTCTAATAACTAAACTATTGCTACTTAAATTGTTAACTAACTTAGGCTAGTTATAGGCTAACAATTTCTTTAATCCCTTTTTTAATTACTTTTTTTTTAAGGACCTAGTCCTTTCTTTTTTAGGTGTCTATAATAGTACTTAAGTACCTGTAACTTGCAGTTTATTAAATTTTCTTTTAGTTCTTCAGTGTTCTAGCTTTCTAGCTATTCTTGCTACTTAACTAAGTATTTTTACTAACAACTAATTTTCTGCAGGTCTCTAATTTTCTTAACTTTGTACTTGTTGTCTTTAAGCTTTATATTAGTAGCTAGCTTAGTATCTAGAGGTGCTCTTTTTAAGAGTTTTTTGTAAAAGACAAGGTAGATACGCATGCTTAGTAGTAATTAGAGTTTATAGTGTACATTGCCTATTTTCTCTAGGATTTTAAATAGTCCTACTTAGAGGTTATCTAGTTTTCTGCTTAGTTGCTTAGTTTTTAAGTTCTATTATAACAGGAAAACTTTGTTCTCTTTTTTAAAAGTTAGTCTCTTAATTCTTTACTTATTAGCTGCTTTAGCTGTTATAAGGTTTTTATAAGCTATATTCTTACATAATTCTTTGTATAGCTCTTACATTAAATAGGCTTTATTATCTGCACTTACTGCAATACTCTTAATGTCTTTTAAATCTTAAAAAGTAGCTAGCTTATAGTTGTAGTTTGTATAGTGTAGTAAGTATTTTGTAGTTACTAACTTTATGCTGTTGTAAGCTAATTATGCTGTTAGCAAAAGTTTAACTTAGTTGTCTTACAGCTTATTAGCGTATATCTTTAGATACTGTTCTAGTGTCTAGTTTGTTTATTCTATCTAGCCGTCTGTTTTAGGGTAGAAGCTAGTTAATAGCTTCTTCTTTACACCTAGTTTTGCTAGGAACGTGTTTTAATATTTAGACGTAAATAGTTTATTATAGTTAGTAATAAACTTTTTAAGTATTCTATACTCTAATATTATTGCCTTTGTAACTTTGTACGCGCAGCTTTTTACTGTAATAGTCTCTTCTATAGGCACAAACTTTGCCGCCTTAGTTAATTAATTAATAATTACTAGGATAGTGTTGCAAAGTTAAGCTAATCTTAGTTCTAATAATTTTAGAAGCTTTACTATAAAGTTTATTATTATGCTGCTCTATAGTTTTGTTAGTAGCAGTAAGAGTTGTAACAAGCTATAAGGCTTATATCTTTTAGGCTTATTTTAGTAACAAGCTAAATAGTTGCCTAGGACATCTTGTACTTTTACTTGTAAGCGTAGTATTGCAAACACCTTAGCTAGTTGTTTAACTATTTCTTTAATTGCTGCATGTCTGTATTCTAGAAACTTATGTAGTTCTTTAATAAAACTTAATCTTATATGTAGAGGTAAATATATTTAGTTTCTACAAATTATATCTTAGTACTCTTGTTTGTTTTATAGTAGTTTGTTAGAGCTATCTTCCTTAGTCTTAAACTGCTAGTTGCTACCTTCTACTACTACTGTTGTTGTAGCGTTTTTACCCGCTTAGCTACTTTAGCTACTTTAGCTAGTTTTGGCTAGTCATAATATAGTATACTATTAGGCATCTTCTTAAACATAGTGTTATATAGTTCTTTATAACTTTTTTTACGTAAGTTAGATCTCTTACTTAGAGCATCTACAGCTCTATTAAGTGTTCTAGCATAGTAAGTTATTTTGAAGTTAAACTAAGCTAACAGCTTAGCTTATTAAACTTATTGTTAATTAAGTTTCTTTCTTGTTATAAACTCTGCTAAGTTCTAGTAATTAGTAAAAACTTTAATCTAGTGTAGTAGTCTTAATAAATAAACTTTCTACTATTTAAAGAAATTAACTACTTCTAGTAGCTTTTTATTGTAAACATTATAGTTAAGTTCTGCTCTAAAGAACTTTCTTAAATAGTAGAACACTAGTTTTTATTTCTTATCTAGGCACTGCTATAACAACACAGCTCTAAGTATATAATTTAACGTGTTAGTTTTAACTTGCGTCTCTTATTTTAGGTTATACATCTCTAGTACAGGTGCTTTAAAGAATATCTGTTTAATCTAGTTAAACGCTTCTTATTATTTTTTATTTTAGCTAAATTCTATTTCTTTTTTTGTAATCTTAGGGAGGGGTGTAGTAATCTTTAAGTAATCCTTAATAAACTTCTAATAGTAGTTAGCAAATCCTAAAAAGGATTGCACATCTTTAACTATTTTAGGTATTCGCTATTTTTACACAGCTGCAATCTTCTTCAGGTTAATTTTTACTCTCTTTGTAAATATTATAAAGCCTAGAAATTCTATTTTTTTAATATAGAATTTACACTTCTTAGGCTGTAAGTATAGCTTATAATTCTTAAGCTTTCTAAGCACTGTCTTAACATGCTTAACATATTCTTTAAGCGTCCTACTAGAGTACACTAGTACATTGTCTAGGTATGCTGTAATAAAGATTCTAAAGTATTTATAAAGTACGTTATTAATAACTAATTAAAAAGTTGCTAGTGCGTTTATTAATCTAAAAGACATAACTATGTATTTAAATAGTTTGTATTTTGTCTTAAACGCTGGTATCTACTTGTAACCTTCTTAGATCCTAATTTAGTAAAATCCTTTTTAAACGTTAAATTTTGTAAACTACTTAGCTCCCTAAAGTTAATCTAGAAGCTCTATAATTAGTAGTAAGAGATATTAATTCTTCTGCGTTATGCTGTTTAACTTTCTAAAGTTAATATGTAGTCGCTACTTCTTATTAAGCTTTTTTACAAACAAGATAGGTAAGGCTATTAAGCTTAATTCTAGTTAGATAAATCCCTTTTTTAAATTCTTTTATATATAATCTCTCAGCTTAGCGTTGTGCTTAAGCAATATTAGATATATTAGTTTTAGGCTTAGCTTAGCTCCTTTATTTAAGATAATTTTATAATCTTAATCTTAATAGTCTACTAGCTTTGTAGCCTTGTCTTCTTTAAAAAATTCCTTAAACTCGTTAGTATAATACTCTTTTAGTATCTTTAGTAGTAAGGGTTCTTTTTTTATAGTCGCGACTCGTCTTATCTAGATAACTTCTATCTTCTAAAGGTTCTTTACATAAATTCTTTTAATCTTATATAGCAAGATCTTGCTAAATCTTTTATTTTAAAGTAAGCTCTAATTTGTTAGGCAAATCTCTCTGCGTACTCTAGCAACTTTATGCACAGGTTCTCTTTTAAGTATTATCTTTATTTACTAATTAATAGTAGGGTTATATGCGTTTAGCTAATTATAACTAATTAACATATTTAGTTCTTCTAAATCTATAGTATTAATATTTATCTAGCACTTTATGCCTGCTATTTGTAGCTTTGTTAACGTAGTTTCTAACTGTAGCATGCTGTCTCTATATCTTATAAGTTTCTTGTCAGCTAATATTATTAAGATTAGTTTTTTTTAATTTAATACAGTATCTTGTATTTCTCTACTACTTATAAGAAGATTATTATTCTCATAGCCCTGCTGTTTATAAGCGCCTGTAATTTCTAATTTTGTATAAATACAGTCGTAAGCAACTGCTTCGCCTAACTATTAGTATCCTACCCCTTCCTTAGAGTCGTCTTAGGTATACCCTCACTAGTATAACTCTATTTTTAGTAGCATCTGAGTTTTTTGCCTGCTTGCCTTTCCTTTTCCTAGGAAAGTAGCCTACACTGTACTTAGTGCTATAGTGTATTAAGCAGCTATTATTGTAGCAGAAGCTCTAATAAAAGTTTTAGTAAAGTATCTCTTACCTTAGAGCTTGTTTTTTTAGTTTTAGCTTCTTAGCTCTGTAAATTAAGCAGTTTGCTGCCTTATAGATATTTAATAATAGAGTAACATAATAATAGTTATCTACATATTGTGCCTTTTTAAGCTGCTATCAATAGTATTTACATCTATCACTGCATTATGTCTATAGGAGTTAGTAGTAAATTTCTACCTTCTTAAGTTTGTAGAGGTAACACTTGTTTGCTAAGCATTTGTCTACCTACAAGTTTAGGTAGTAGTACTAGTTTTAGTTTACTCTATATTCCTTCTTATTTTTTTTATAGAACTTACAATTAAGCTTGCAGTTGTACTAACATAACTCTTTGTATTTTAAGTACTTTTTACTTCTTTAGCTTCTTAGTCCTTAACTTTAGCTATTAAATTATTAAAGTAGAGTTGTTAGTGTATTGCCTAATATTTAAATTCTTAGCGTCTTTGCTAGTAATTATAATTCTTGCTTAAACTGTACATTTGTTAGTATAGTGCGTTGTTACTCTATATACCTAACATTAGTTGTTAGCTAATTGTTCTAGCACAACTTTATTTATAACTTTCTAATTTGTTAGCTTAGATTTACTTAGAGTAAGGACTTTATTGTCTAGTCTTAGTTGTAGTACAACCTTATAGCTGTCTATTAAGCGTGCCTTTTTATAGAGGTCTAAGTTGCTTAAATTGTTATCTAGTTCTGTCTAGGCTAAGTACATTATTCCCTGTCTAATTATCCTAATTTCAACAGCTGCCTGTTTAACTTGTTCTTTTTTGCAGTCTCTAGCAAAATTTCTAACTTTACTATATTAAAGACATGCCTTATTATTATAACGCTTCTAGCGTTCTTTCTTAGAAAGGCTATTGTACTGTTTTTTTAAGTATTTTTATTTTTAACCTTGTCCTGTACCTTGCTAGTTATAATAGCGTTGCTATCCTTATTGTACCTACCGCGTTGTTATTTTATATTAGCTAGGCTAGGTTAAAAGTACTTTTTCTAATTGTATTGTTTCTAGAGCCTATTATCAATATGCGTAGCTAGCCTAATTAGAGCGTATAGTATATTAAGCTTATTATAATATACTAAGCTGTCCTTAACATTTTCTTTTAGGCTTATTTTAAATACTGTTTAAAGTGCCTTATTGTCCTAATTAATTTATACTTGTAGTTACTTAAACTCTGCTATATATGCTAATACTAACGTAGTCTGCCTTAGGCGAGTAATCTTTTCCTTAGCCTAGTTCTTAGCGTCTATTTCTTTAAAGATGTATCCTATTTCTTGTTTAAACTTTATCTAACTTATAAACAAGGCTTATGCCTTAGCCTTAACTTTTTTATATTCTGCATCTAACAGGTAGTTGTCTATATAAAGTTATATCTAGTTAGAGGCTTTGTCTTTTATATACGTGCTTGCTATAAAGATTCTTTCTTAGTTAATAAAGACCTTATTATACTTATAGTATAAGTTAATATAAGTAAAAAACGTTTATAATTTCTTTTTATCTTCTCTATACTTTTTTAGCAGTGCTATTTTAGGTTTTTTTGTAGTAACAGTTTGTTTATTTAAAGTAGCTATTAGCTAACTTAAGAGCTAATTAATTATATTTATTATTAAGGCTACTTATTATGCTTAGATATTAGCCTATTGCCCTAAATTCCTAATTTCTTGTGTTCTTAGGTTATCCTTAGTGTTAGAGTTAGATATATTAAGTATCTTATTATTTCTAGACGTTAGTTAGTTTAGCGTAGAGGGTCCTAGACCCTGTACTATATTATTCTAAGTAATTCCCTAAAATGTTATTCTAAATTTTAATTAGGCAACCTGTTAGTTAAAACGTCTACTAAAATTCCTAGTAGTTAAAGTGTTATACAGAGTCTAGCTATACTTTTTTAGGCTTAGTCTGTACTAAGGCGAGGTAAACTAAAGCAGTAGTGTATAAGGTATTATAGAAAATTTTTAAGTAGAAAAGAGTTATTGTTGTTAACTAATAAGTAAGCAATACTAATTTTATAAAAAATAGAATAAGTAGTTAACAATCTATGTAAGAGATAAACTATTTAAGTTAACTATAATAAGTATAATAATAAGATCTACTGCATTTTTATACTTGTTGCCTTTGTCCTGCTATCCTATACATCCCTTCTAAAAGGGATGTTTGTAATGGCGCTGCCATCTCTTTATGTACAGCTATCCCGGATAGCTGGCTTTGGCGGGATAGCAATTACGTGATCGGCGCCCCGCGCGGATCATTGCCTTCTGGCGTCGAGGCTAGTTGACCTTCAACCCTCGCTCGTACGTCAAGGAGAGAGTCCTTCTTGTTACTTGTAACACCTAGCAATAGTTATAGTAGTCGTAATCGCTCCTAGCAATAGTGTGCGTAACCTTCTAGCAAAGGTTCTTAGTAGAGTAATTAGTTATGTAACTATCTGCTGCGTTATTCTTACAGGTTAGTTGTCTAGTTTCTTATTAGCTAGTTCTAGTAGTTCTTTATAAGACCTAAGTTTATAGCTAAGTTGTAACACAATTCTTCCTATCTTAAGATTTATCCTTAAATTACTTAACTTTAAAAGTTATTTAGCTTATAAGCCGAGTTGCCCTACGTGTTGTTATAAGCTTTAGAAATCGCTATATTGTCTAACTTGTATTAACGCTAAATTTGTTTTGCTTAGAAAATCCCTAATGCTAATTTTATTTCTATCTTAGCTTATAATAAGTGTTTTATTGATAACTAGCCTTATTACATTTTGCTAAATTCCTCTCTTAAATATGCAGAATATACGCGTCTAGGCTAAGTATGTATAAACATGTCTTCAGCTTCTTTAGATAAAACTTGTAAAGAGTGTTAAGTAAAAGTAGATATAAGTCAAAAGTTATTTTTTAAAGTGATTACGCGTTTGTTGCGTAATAAGAAGATACTAGCGCAAGCTAATAAATATCTACACAAAAAAGCGCTTTGCCCCATATTATAGCTAGAAGTAAAAGATAAAAACGTTAATACAAAGTCTTTACATTATTGTATAGCAGCTATTAGTATTCCGTACTTACTGATAATGTAGTTTACCTTAGGTAACCTAAATAATAAGGATATTCTGCTAGGTAGTAGTAGTGCTGTGCCTAATATGAAGTACGTTGTCTTGTTTTATTTCTACTATTCTAGCGATGCGACACAATAGTATAGTAGTAACGCTAAAATAAGTTATATTTCTTGTTAGTGTGTGTACCTAACGTTTTTAGTTTAATTCTTAGCCTAGCTATAGTATTTTTGTAATATTTGTTAGCAATTTATTAAGTTTATATCAGGTTCTTATGTATTGTCGCTGTCTAGGGATCCTAACTATTACACTAGATATTTCTTACTGTTATTTTATATTTAGTGTGCAAGAATCCTCTTAACTTTGGATTTATTTTCTTCTTTTATTTTGTAGTAGAAGGTTTTCTAGAGTAGCGTTTCTAAGTTTACTATTTCTTATATTTATTTACTTTTAAGGTGTCAAAGGTGGTAGTTGTTGTTGTAGTTATAATGAGGTTTCTAAATAAGTAAAAAGCAGCTACCCTCTACTAATTCGACGCAAAAGTTGGAAAAAAAAAAGATTGTGTGTAGTTAACAAGATTTGAACAGTAAGTAAATAAGGTCTACGCGCTAAGCGCTTAGAGTAGAAAAGCTTAGACTACTAAGCAAAAACTAAGGTTAAAAATATTTGCTTAAGGTACTAAAAAACAACACTAATTAAAATGTGTTTAACAGTAATTGCTAGCCTATAGCTAGCAACAAGATTGCAATAGAAATAAAGGAGGAGGGTAAGAACACGTACGTTACTACAGCAGGAGCCTATAATACTTCTTTATAAAAGCTTTTTACCTACTACTTTTTGCTTTGAGAATTCCTTACACTACATAGTACTATATATAAATAACTTATATACAAATAATATAATACTTAAACTATTTTTTTTTATTTAACATAAAGACTAATAGCTTATATAAAGTGAAGTTAGACCTTACTATGTTACTATACTAAAAGCTATAGTAGTAGATTATAAAGCTAGCGTTTACTGTTGCTAAGCAGCTATCTCTATTAGTTTAAAAGAAGCTAGTAGTAATAATTTCTGTAGTAATTAAGTTAATATAAAATTTAACATATAACTATAGTTAAGATATTTTTACGTCTAGTGTTGTAGATATTAAGGTTAAAATAGGAACTGTAAAAAGCTAGTTTAGCTAGTATACTATATTCACTACGTATATTAATAGTCTAAGTATAGTAAAAGTATATTACTTTAGCAATCTCTTCCTACGCAATTACAACTTTAGCAAAAAACTTAAAAGTAGCTTTGTAAAGAGTAAAGGCGTGTTAAGACAGCTATTGAGTAGCTAAAATAAACTTATAAGTAGAAGAATTTTAAAAGACGCTTTTAAGAATAAAAAAGCTGTATATAAATAGTAATGCTATTGTTGTTTATTTACATCTAAGAATAGGCTTATACCAAACGCGGCAACTACAACACTACTAGAATAGCAACAGGACAATAGAAGTTACAGTTAGCAGTAGATAGTTATTAGTTAAGATAGTTAGTTAGAGAGATATTGCGTATCTTTGTTTCTGTTTTAATATGTAATACACTAATTGCGTGCTAGTAATGCTAAACAAGAGGGCATAAGCCCAGATACCTGTTGTTAGCAATAAATCTTTTTTTACTAAAAAGGTGTCTACAAAATGTGTAGTTATATCAAAAGGTTGTCTTTGAAGGCTAAATCTACTATTTCTTATATATTAACGTAGAGTTATAGATAATTGCTTGCATTATTTAGAAGGATAAGTGTGTACGTAACAGGTCCCTTCTAGTTATGAATTAAAAATAGTCTAACCCTAACGTTGTTAAGTCCTTTGCTAGGTTATTCAGTATAGAAATTCTTTGTAAGTAAATAATGATAAAAATTTTGCCAAGTTGCTATTTTTATTATTATTAACATATAAAATGCTTTAGCGTTCAGCTTTTTTAAGTGTTATCTTAAGTAACTTATTTACTATCTTAAGCTTATTAGCTGTAGTAATAGCTACTTCTGCTTTTTAGCTCAAAAATATACGTGTAAAGAGATTTAGGTGTCTCCTATAGTTTATGCATAATAGGGTTTATTCTATAAACTTTAAAAGCTTGTTGTTGTATGCTATTTATGCTATAAATAGTAATAATACCTAATATTGGAGTATTGACACGCGACCTGTTGATCAGGTGATCCTGGTAAGCTGTTCACGTGACGGCCCCGCTAGCGTCTATATAAACGGGCCAGATCGTCTCATGTCTCTTTAGTAGTTATTAGACACTTTATTATAACACTTAGTTAATTAATACACTTACTTTCTACTTAGGTAATTAAACAATTACTTCGTTTTAGCTCCTACAGTTATAAGCCTGGCCACTTAATTGTAGTTTTAATTCCCACTGCGCAATTAGCAAGCTAGAAGGTTAACTGTTTAATTATTACCATACTCTCCTCTATTTGCCTACAGCACGGCTAGCAGATTGCTGCAGCTGCTATACCTCTCTTCTACTTAATTATACAATTAACCTTCTACTAATCTATTTTACAAGCTACTATTATTGTTAACGCAGCTACTTACTAACTAATCCTGCGCTTACTTTAATAATAATCTACGTTGTAATCTTACAAAGCATCTTACTAAGATAGACCCCTCTAATACACTGCTTGTTGCCTTAGGGGTAATCCTTAAGGCTTATGTTACAAGTAACAGGAAGGATTCTCTCCTTGACGTACGTGCGATAGTTGAGGGTCAACCAGCCTCTACGTCAGAAGATAATGATCTGCGCAGGGCGTCGATCACGTAACTACTATCCCGCCAAGGCTAGCTATCTAGGATAGCCATGCATAAAGAGATGGCAGCGCTATCCTAAACCTCCCTCTTAGAAGAGATGTACAAGATAGCAGGACAAAGGCAACAGGTATAAGAATGTAACAAATCTTATTATTACACTTGTTGTAGTTAACTTAAATAGTTTATCTCTTGCATAGATTATTAACTAGTTATTTTATTCTTTATAGAGTTAGTATTGCTTACCTTTAGTTAACATTAATAACTATTTTCTACTTAAACCTTCCCCAAAATACCACACGGGCTACCGCTTTAGTATACCTCGGATAGTACGGACCGAGCCTAGAGAAGTATAGCCAGACCCCGTGTAACAGCTTAATTAGACTAGCTAACCTAGTTTGCGTTATTGAGACTGCACTACTTAGAGAAAAGTATTTAGAATTTAGTTAATCTTCATCTCCTAAACGTGCGCTTAATAGATTACTAGGAGCCTTAGTATCTTAAATTGCCTAAAGATATTAAAGAGCCTATTGCTCTACTACCTAGCGCAAGCGCCGAAGTATAGAAGGACTACAAGATTGCTTAACGTGCATACAAGGCTTATGCAATTAACGCTAAGTATAAGAAGAATAATTATAATAAGCTAGTTAATAAGTATAAGGTATACACTGCTTAATAAATAAAAAAAGTTGCTAAGGTTACTAATATTAAAGACTAGATTAGTAAGACTATATTTCTAGACCTACTATTAAACGTCTTAATAAGCATAATTACTTAAAACCTTAATAGTTTTTAAGCCTTAGTAAAGATTTGAAAGAAGGATCTTGCTCTTATAAATTAGAATACTTAGTATTTGATTAGGGCGCAATACAGATCCTACCTAGACAAGACTTACTAGAAATAAATAAGCCTTAAGTGTTAGTTTACTAAGTAGCAGCTCCTATATTAATAAGTAATAATTTACTTGCTACCTAAAGTTGTAAGACTGTTAGTAGTTACTAATTTCGTAGACGTTTTAAGCACTAAGATTACACTAGACTAGTTACGTAAGAAGCGTAATAAGCTATTATAAGTAATAGCGCTTAGTAAAGCTAAGTTAACTCTTAATAATTTTAAAAAGAACTTGAGTGTTTTATTACAGAATTAGTTTACTACTTCTTCAAAAAAAAAAAAGAACACGTAGTGCTCTGTACTAAATCTGAATAAAGAATAGCTTCATAATTATTAAATAACTTAAAGTTTTATAAAGGCAGTAAGAAATTAAATCTTTGTCCCTGTAAGCTAAGTAAAGAATTAGAGAATTAGCACTTATAGATATTACGCAACCACCTCTAACTTTAAACTATAGTTATAGAATTAATCTTTACTAACAAAATACTAAATAAACTGTTAGATAACAATTGAAAAAAGATTGTTAAGTAATAAAATAGTAAAAACTAGGCAGCGCTGCGCACCTAAATTAAAAAAAAAAGCTAGAAAGCTAGTACTAGTAGATTAGCTGCTAATAAAATAAGTAGAGCGTACTCTAGCCTATTAGTTTTAGCACAAACTGACTTAGGAAACTTAATTAAAAAAATTAATTTAAATATATTAAGCGTAGCCTTTACTTCTTATGCGTTATCTTTTTATTCATATATAGATAGTAGAGCAGCAGTTTACTTAGTTGATAGCATTAATTACTTAGTACTAAGCACTTATTGCCAAGATATTAAGAACGAGACTATTCAAGTAGGCACTTAATTTATTCTAGTTACTAGAAAAGGAAATTAGCTGCTTAAGAACGTCTTACATAGCAAGGCTAGCTTTAAAATAGCTAATTTTCTACTTACTAATATTAAGTTTATACTAGGTTTCTACGTTAATTTCGTCTCTAAATAACAGCTTAAGTAGGCAGGCATTTAGTATTTAAGCTATAATTACACTATAAAATTGAATAATTAAGAAAAACGTTGTTTCTATTAACTTAAAGTGTTACTGTAATTTCTTATTTGTTAAATATATGTGACTTACTAATTAAACTGCTTAACTACTACTTATAAACGCTGTAGCATAATTAAGGAAACCTTAGGCGCGTACTAGTAATATAATTTAAAGTATTAAAAATTAAGATACTTAAAAGAAACAGGCTATTCAAGCTCTAGTCTACTTAGCGCATAATAATAAAATTACTAATAAGAAGCTATTAGAATATAATTACTATACAGTAGCTTATGCCTTACAAGTAATTCTATAGTAACTTAAATAAAAACTACTTTAACTTTTTTATAAAATTTTATTAAACTTATTTAATTTCTTAACTAGTAGACTACTTAAGTAATAGGCATTAATTATTTAAAATAAAATACTTAGGCAAGCTATATAATTTCAATATCTAGTTAAAGATACTTAATAATATTATACTTGTAATTTAAGGCTTTACTCTAAGAAGTAAAGAAAGTATTAGTAAAAAATTATAAAAACTAATTAAGATTATAATACTGCTACATAATCTTAGAGAGGGCAATTAAGATATAAAAAATAAGTAATAAAGAAAAAGACTATAATTAAAATACTACTGCTATATACTTATAAGCTTAATAGCTTGGCAAAGAGAGCTAGCTATAAGCTAATTATAAAGTTTATTAAAATGTGTATAAGCGCTAATCTACTAGCTAAGCTTTAGCTAATAATTGTAGATGCAGCAGCTTACTTGCATAAAATAAGCTTTACAAAATTTTATAGCCACTAATCTTTTTACTAGGTGCTTAAAGAATAGTTTAAAAAATATTTTTAATACTATTAACTACTTAAAATTAGATATAGGACTACTAATCTACGCTTAGACTGAAGTAGAACTTATGCTTATAGCTGCCAAGCCTATCTATTGAATAGGAAGAAAGCAGCTAGGCGTAACAATTAAGGATTTAAAGTTAATCCCTGCGGCTATATTATTATTTAGTTAGTTATTAAGCCTTTAATAGATACTATATATAAGTACCTACACTTAATTAGGTGAATATTACTTATAATATAACTTTCAATAAGTGTTTATTTTATAAAGAATGATATAAAGAGAATCTGCTAAAGACTTAAGGAATTGATATTATAGAGATTTTTATCAAAGTAAGCTAACTGATTTTAAAGGCAACATAAAAGTCCTCTTGCCTATTAAGAAAAGAGTAAATTAAGATACGTAGCTAACTACTAGAAACATTAAAAGTAATGTATTTATTATTATAAGTAGTAAGGATGGCTTCAGCCTTTTAAGACAACCTTTTGATGTGACCACATATTTCGTAGACACCTTTTTAGTAAAAAAAGATTTATTACTAGCAATAGGTATCCGGCCTTATGCCTCCTTGTTTAGTATTGCCAGCACGCAATTAGTGTGTTACATATTTAGACAGAAATAAAAATGCGCAATATCTCTCTAACTAACTATCTTAACTGATAACTATCTACTGCTAACCGTAACTTCTGTTATCCTGTTGCTATCCTAGCAGTGTTGTAGTTGCAGCGTTTAGCATATGCCTATTTTTAGATGTAAATAAACAACAACAGCATTACTATTTATATATAAATTTTTTATTCTTAAAAGCGTCTTATAAAATTCTTTTACTGATTCATTTATCTTAGCTACTTTATAGCTGTCTTAACACGCCCTTGCTTTTTATAAAGCTACTTTTAAGTTTTTTTACTAAAGTTATAATTACGCAAGAAGAGATTGCTAAAGTAATATACTTTTACTATACTTAGACTTTTAATAAACACAGTGTATATAGTGTACTAGCTAAACTAGCCTTTTATAGTCCTTGTTGTAACTTTGATATTTATTTATTTTTACGGTATCAAAGGTGGTGGTTGTTGTTATAGTTAAAATAGTTTTTCTAAAAAAGTAAAAAGCAGCTGCCCTCTACTAATTAGTCTCAAAAGTCAAAAAAAGATTGTGTGTAGTTAACAAAATTTAAACAGTAAGTGTACTAAAAAACAACACTAATTAAAACGTGTTTAACAGCAATTGCTAGCCTATAGCTAGCAACAAGATTGCGATAGAGGTAGAGGAGGGTAAGGACACGTACGTTACCGCAGCAGGAGCCTGCAATACTTTATAAAAGCTCCTTGCCTACTACTTCTTACCTTTAGAATTTCTTATACTATATAGTACCGCATATAAACAACTTGCATACAAATAATACAATACTTAAACTATTTTTTTTTTATTTAATACAAAGACTAATAGCTTATATTAAGTACAGTTAGACTTTACTAGGTTACTATATAAAAAGCTATAGTAGTAGATTACAAAGCCCGCGTTTACTTTTATTAAGCAGCCTTTATAGTAAGTTAAAAAAGAGCTGTTAGTAGTAGCTTCTATAGTAATTAGGTAGACGTAGAGGTTAAATTCTATTATTTATTAACACTTTATTAATGCGTCTAGTATTATAAATGTTAAATTTATAATAAAAGTTGTAAAAGGCTTATTTAGTAGTAAGTTTATTAAATACGTTGCGTATATTAATAGTCTAAGTGTAGTAATAGTATGTTATCTTACTAATCTCCTCCTGCGCAAATACAACTTTAGTAAAGAGACTTTGCAGTAGCTTCACAAGAAGTAAGAGCGTATTAAAACAGCTATTAAGTAGCTAAAATAAACTAATAAGTAAGAGGATCTTATAAGTTACCTCTAGGGATAAAAGAGCTGTGCTTAGATAGTAACGCTATTGTTGTATGTTTACATCTAAGTATAGGCGCATGCTAGAAACGCCGCGACTGCAACACTGCTAAGATAGTAACAGAGACAATAGAAGTTGCGGTTATTAGTAAATAGTTATTAGTTAAGACAGTTAGTTAGAGGGATATTGCGCATTTTCGTTTCTGTCTAAACATGCGACACACTAATTACGTGCTAGCAATGCCAAATAAGGGGGCATAACCCTAGATACCTGTTGTTAGCAATAAATCTTTTTTTACTAAAAAGGTGTCTACAAAATATGTAGTCACATCAAAAGGTTGTCTCAAAAGGCCGAAGCCACTTTAATATTTATAATACTAAATACAAAAATATTTTAACTATAGTTATATTCTAACTTTTATACTAACTTGATTACTATAAAAACTATTACTACTAGCTTCTTTTTAACTAATAGAGGTAGCTGCTTAATAATAGTAAACACTAGCTTTATAAATTACTACTATAGCTTCTAGTATAGTAACTTAGTAAGGTTTAACTTTACTTAATATAAGTTATTAGTCTTTATATTAAACAAAAAAAATTATGTTTAAGTATTATATTATTTAACTGTAAGTTATTTATGTATAGTAGTATATAGTGTAGGAAATCCTAAAGGTAAAAAGCAGCAGACAAGATGTTTTTATAAAGAAGTATTATAGGCTTCTACTGCAGTAACGTACGTGTTCTTGATTTTCTTCTCTATTTTCATTGCAATCTTGTTGCTAGCTATAGGCTAGCAATTATTGTTGAACACGTTTTAATTAGTGTTGTTATTTAGCACTTTAAGTAAATCTTCTTAACCCTATCTAAGCTTTTCTGCTCTAAGCGCTTAGCGCGTAGACCTTATCTACTTACTATTTAAATCTTGTTAACTACACATAATCTTTTTTTTTTAGCTTTTGCGTCTAATTATTAGAGGGTAGCTGCTTTTTACTTTTTTGGAAACTCTATTTTAACTACAACAACAACCACCACCTTTGACACCCTAAAAAATAAAGTAGTAAGGAAAGCCTACCTACTAAAAATGAGAGTAAAGTAGAAGACGCTAAGCAAATAACGTATAAGGCTAGTATATTATTAAAAATTTGCTTAAATTAGCAGCCCGATACTAGTCTTGCTACCCCAGAACTGACTTTTAAACTAGAGACTTAAGGGATCAACAACGCAGTTAATTATAAGGTATTTAATAGTTAAACAGCAGTGTGGTTGCTTAAAGTAGCTAACTTATCAATACCTAGGGGCTTAAGGCTTTTTACTTATAATAAGCCTAACAACCTATTACTAGTCTAAAAGTCTATGCTTAAAGACTTTGATACGCTAGCTAATTATTATAAGACTTTTACTTAGAGTAAGTAAGTTGTAAACTATAAATTATCTTATAGTTTAAAATCTTAGGTCTTAGATGGTAGATAAAATAAGTAATTATATACTTAACTTTTACTTTCTAAATATAGTGCTAAAGTTGCTAGTAAAAGCCTAAATTAGTTTGTAAATTTTTATTTTCTATAGCGTAAACTAGGCGGCGGGCGTAAGTATAAAGACGTACCTTTAAATTCTACTAAATAACTAGGGGATAGAAGTATAGATAGTATTAACGCATTAATTATAGATTATAAAGATTTATTATAAATGAACTTTTATAGTACCTACTTGCTAGGTTTACAAGTAACTTAGGAAAACTTAGTAAGCAATAAGACATTTAATTACGTAGTTATAGCAGCTTTGCTTACTAAGTATAAACTTAATATTCATAATGCTTAGCTATATTGCAATAATTTACTTATATTGCTATAATTAAAAAAGTAGTTACTTTAGTATTTTATAAGGCCTTTATTTTAGAATACTTATAGAAAAAGAAAATTAGTTAAGTAAGGATCAGACTTAGACTAAGATGTTAAAAAAAAGTAGATAATAAACTAATATCTATCAAGTCGGTTTAGATTTACAAGTTTAATTAAAACAGCTTCTTTTTAAAATGCAAGGGGTAGATTGTTAAAAAAACTAATTTTGAGAAAAAGAACTTAATTAATTTAATATATGCTGCTATGTTAGCAGCTAAGTCTTTTTAAGTAGTAATAGCTATTACTACTAAGGATAATTTATGAATTAAGCAATATAATATTATAAGAGCATTTCTTATTACGTTAATTATAGCAGACAACTTATTAATTTGTAAGATACTAGATACTTTTAAAAAAACTTAAAAAGTATGTATAGCTTAACTGCGCACTTTATAAATTGCAAGACTTGCTACTTTTATAGTATAAAAAGTTCTTAAGATTACCAAGAAAAATTAAATTCACTACGTTACTAGAGAAGCCATATCTATTGTTTATTTAAAAAATAAGAAATTTGGTTTTATTCTATATAGATAATATTCTACTGCTCTTTATAAAAAATTATCAGTAAAAAGTCTTACATCTTAAGTTGAAAATTGTAGATAAATATAAAATAAAGAAATAAAGATTGGTTAAACAGTTTTTAAGTATTGAAGTAATTAGAGTTTACATAAAGCAAATAATTACGCTTATATATAATATATATATTAATGAAATTACAAAGAAGTTTGAGCTAGAGGATAGTAGCTTTTTAAAGACGTTACTACAGTTAGAAAAGCTAGTTTAGAACACTAGCAAAGCAACTTAGCAAGAGATTAAGGCTTAATAGAAAAAAAGTTAAATTATTGCTGTATATAGCTATTATACTTTAACTAAATATTCCTTACTTATTTTTAAAGCTCTTACACTTTCTTATAAACTTTAGTAATTAGTATATAAAAGCTGTAAAACAAGTCATTATATACTTTTATTAAATTTTATAGGATACAATCTTATATAAAAACTATAATAGCCTAGACTTAATAGTTGTAGGTAATGCTTTCTCTGCAGATAATTAAGAAACTTGTTGATTATTTTAAAATTATATAGCTATTTTATATAGCAGTCTAATAATTAAGAAGGTAGCTTAGTAGACTATAGTAACTACATTAACTACTAAAGCTAATTTACTTGCTTTTAAGTAAACTACTAAAAAGGCTGTAGCTTTTAAACGCTTTTTTTACAAGCTTTCTCTTAATTTTGAAAAAGTTTTATTATTTTAATATAATAACTAAGAATTATTTAGTCTTTTATTTAAGAAGAATGAATAAATTAGCACTTATTAAGAATATATAAATACATAAAATTTATAGCAACAGCAAGAATTTACTAAAGAATTATTCTAAGTTAATTATTGAAAATTAGTAATTATATTAGCTAATAAGCTAACTTAATTGCTTACTTAATAGTAGTCTAAGAAGTTTAAGTAGTTACTTGATAGTTTATAAGTTAAGCACTTAATATAATGTAATAATAATTAATAAGTAAAGGATTTATACTAAGTAGCAATATTTATATACTACGCTAAGTCGTCTCTTAATTGCTTAAAAGAAGTAGGAAATTAATAAGCTAAACTAACTAAGAAACTAAAAGCTAAAACTAAGAATAAGCTTAATAGTAAGCATTAGAATTATGATACTTACTAGACTTTATTAGTAAGTCCTACTAAGCTTTTTAATTTTTAGCAAGCTTAAGTGCATTATTAGCTATCTTAGCTTAGAGAGTAAGGGTCTATAAATAAGTAGTATAAAGGCGCAAATCTAGATTATTACTTTTATTAATTAAGTTGCAAGACAATAATATTTTATACTAGTATACTTATATAATTAGTTTACGTAATGATTGAGACAATAATTAGTAACATAATATTATAAAGCAAAAGAAAGTAGCATTTTATAAGTATGCTGTTCTTAAAGCGTTAATTAACGTACAGAATGCTGCTATTACTGCTATAGCTAAAGCTGTTATTGCTGTAGCTATTGTAAATCATAAGCTAGCTATTAAGTAGGCTGCACTGTAAGTTAACTAGAATTATATATAGTAATATAAAGCTTATATCTTAAATTGAAAGCGCTTACTAGAGTAGGAGTGGGTAATAGGAGCCAAGTAGCAAAGCTACAAGACAACATCTCTTAAGCACAGTAATTTTTAACTAAAGGCTTTTATATAGAAAGCTGTATAGTAAAGAAAATGCTATAATTAATTCTTTTACAGTAAGTAATAATGTTGCTAAGCAGCTTATACTTATTAACTTACTATGTTATAATTTTATCCCTAAAAACTAGTAAGCAGTCTAAGTAAGAAGCCTAAATAAACAAAAACTTACTTTTTTATCTTTATATATAGCTATAAAACAATTAGCAAGATTGTTATTAATAGTATAGTATATATAAAATAAGTAACTGCTATAGTGATTTCTGCCCTAACTACTAGTCTAAACTTAATTAAAGTAGCACTTAGCATATAAACTACTAAGTATGTTCTTTATACAGCGCTTACAAAGAAGAAAATAAAAATATAATAGAGAAGCAGGAGTCTTTAAAAAGCTTATAGGCGCCTTTTTTTTAAGTAGAAAAAAGCGTGTTATGCTTTGTAAACAGCTTAATAGGCGTACATAGGCTACTGCTATCGCTGTGTGACTGTTCTCTAAACGTTGCTTAAGCAGTAAAATACTTTAACTTTTAAATAGGCTCTTAAATAGTCTTGCTCTTACGCTAGCCTGATTTCTTAGTTTAGCTTTTAGTTTAAATTAAAATTGAATAACGGCTTAATAGTAGACTTAGTTTAATAGACTAGTTAATTAGTTGTTAAGCTAAGCTACTAGAAGTCTTGCAGTGCGCGTACAAGTTAAAAAGTAGAAGCAATAAACTCTTATTATTTTGAAAATTAGCTCCTTGCTAAATTTTCTTATTAAATAAGCTTTAATGCGCATAATACTTATGCTTAGCACTATTTTTACGTTGCTAGTAAAGGCTTTCTAAGTAACACTTACGCTTATTGCTGTTAGGAGCAGACTACACTAAAAAGATTAGCAGCTAATTAAGTAAGAAAATAGTAAGGTAATAAAGCTTACTATATTAATAATAATAAGGGTGCGTTAAAGATTAAGAAGACTTAGTAATCAATATCATAGTAAGCCTGAAAGTTTTAGAAAGGCAGTAAACGTAATTCGTATTAGTAGTAATTGCGCATAGACTAATTACGTAATTTTTAAGGTCTATTTTATATTTTAGTACTATAATAGGACTAAGCTGCTTACTTAATTAACACAACACTACAATATTACAATAGAGATAAAAAATTAGGCAGTAAAACTAAGATTATAAGAAGACCTTTAATTAAGAACATTAATTTAGTTAGAATTAACTCCTTGCTTACAGCTTAGATCGATAGATTATTACTAACCTAGGGAGTGTATTAGAGTATTAATACGCGGATCACCCTGTTAATTAGGTAATCCTAGTAAGCTGTTCACGTGACGGCCCTGCTAGCGTCTATAATAACAGTAGAGTCAGTTCTTAGAATAGTAGCATTAGTAACTACAGTATTAAAACAAGTGTAAATTTAATATAAACAATTCAAACGTCTATTAAGCGCTATAAGAACTAAGTTAGATTAGCAATGGCGCAGTTAATAAAATAAGACTTACCTTAGTATAACTGCTATAGTTACCTTCAGTATAATAGTTGTAACAACAATAATTGGTTTTTTTATAAAAAAAATTTTTTAGCAATGTTCTATGCGTAGCGTAGGCAAGTGGCATATAAATTAATAAAATCAGTAGCTTTTATAAGTACACTAAACTTACACAGCTAAGTATTACAAAAATGTAATTTCATAATATACTATAAGTTTAGGTAGTAGACTATGTTGAAGATAGGAGCTTATTATTAATAAGTTATATAGGTGCGTTAAAGATACGTATTAATAGAGTAGAGCAAGAAAAGAATTATAACAAAGATATACTAAAAAGTTTCTTTTACTATAATAAACATAACCTTATATAAACTACTATAACAATTACGAATTCTCACTTTTACTTTTGTAGAATTTTAAATAATAAATAATAAAATATTTAACGGTCACTACTACAACAAGGAAAAACTTAACTATAATACTAATAGTCAGCAACACTTACAGCTTATACGTATTACGCGATTTAAGCGCACATAAAGGGTGTACACCTTATACTTACTAATATATTAACCTATATACATAATTTTAGAGTTTAGATTTAAGGCTGTTAGGATGTTAGCCTAGAGGGGGAGGCTCTATTACAGATAGTTGTGTGCAGGCTGTCTAGAACTAGCTTCGCTTATCCCTAGCCTGCGCGCTAACAATTGTGCTTATAAGCTGCTTCTTACCTAGGAGAATACCTGCAGGTATTATTATTTGAAATATATACACGTTATTATTTAAGTTATCTCTTACTATCTTCTCAGGTGTGAAGCAAGTACTATTGCCTAAAGCCACCCCTTACAGTTTTAAGATTCTGCAAGAATGCCTTTAGTATAAATAAGATTTTAGCTTTTTTACTTAGTAAAAATAATTAGCTTAAGATAAAGACTTTTATACGCTATTTAGTGCAAGAATAAGGCACTAAAAAGGTAAAATAAAAGATATTAAAGCTTTTACTATGTTTTATGTAGCTTGAAAGAGTATTTTCTGTAAAGAAATTCAAAGCTTAAAAAAAGCTTTTTTAGTTAAAAGATATGGGAGCAGAGAAGAGGTAACTAAGGTTAATTAGGTGGAGTGAAATGAGTGTATTGATCACTAAGGCCACAACAAAGTGTCCAATAACCACCAAAGAGATATAACACGATCTGGCCCGTTTATATAGACGCTAGCGGGGCTATCACGTGAACAGCTTACTAGGATTACCTAATTAAAAAAGTAATACGCGTGTTAATACTCTAACACACCCCCTAAGTTAGTAAGAAACTATTCATATAAGCTGTAAGCAAAGAGTTAATCTTTACTTAATTAACGTTGTTAATTAAAAGATCTACAATCTTGATTTTACTGCCTAAACTTTTATCTTTGTCGTGATATTGTAATGTTGTTTTAATTAAGTAAGCAGCGTAGTTCTATTATAATATTAAAATATTAGATAGACCTTAAATATCGCTTAATTAGTCTGTGCGCAATTAATACAAATACTAATTACGTCTACTGCCTCTCTAAAACCTTTAGCCTTACTACAATTTTAATTACTTAGTCTTCCTAATCTTAAACGCACTCTTATCACTATTAATAAAGTAAGTTTTGTTGCTTTACTGTTCTCTTATTAATCAGCTGCTAATCTTTTTAGGATAGTCTGCTCTTAATAGCAACAAGCGTAAGTGTTGCTTAAAAAATCTATGCTAACAATATAAAAATAGTGCTAAGTATAAGCCTTGCGTGCGTTAAAGCCTATTTAATAATAAAATTTATTAAGTAGCTAATCTTTAAAATAATTAAAGTTTGTTGCTTTTACCTTTTAATCTCTATACGCACTGCAAGACTTCTAGTAGCTTTAATTAGAAACTTATTAACTTGCTTATTGCAATAAGTTTTTTGTTAAGTTATTGTTTAATTTTTAATTCACAAGAAAGTTCAACTGAAAAATTAAGCTAGCGTAAGAGTAAAACTATTTAAAAGCTTATTTAAAAGTTGTGGGAGCTGAGAAGAGGCAACTGAGCTTAATCAAATGGAGTGAAATGAGTGTATTAATCACTAGGGGTCACAAGAAAGTGTCTAATAACTACCGAAGAGACTTAAGACGATCTGGCCCGTTTATATAGACGCTAGCGGAGCCATCACGTGAACAGCTTACTAGGATTACCTAATCAACAGGGTGATCCGCGTATAAATACTCTAACACACCTCCGAGGTTAGTAAGAATCTATTAATTTAAGCTGTAAGCAAGGAGTTAATCCTTATTAGATTAACGTTGTCAATTAAGAGGTTCTCTTATAACCTTAGTCCTGCTGCCTGATCTTTTATCTCTGTCGTAATATTGTAATATTCTTTTAATTAAGCAAGCAGCTTAGTCCTATTATAATATTAAAACTTTAGATAGACCTTAAATATCGCGTAATTAGTCTGTGCGCTATTAATACAAATACTAATCGCATCTGCTACCCCTCTAAAACCTATAGCCTTACTACAACATTAATTACTAAGTCTTCTTAATCTTTAACGCATCTTTATTACTATTAATATAGTAAGCCTTATTACCTTACTGTTCTTTTACTAATTAGCTGCTAATCTTTCTAGTATAGTCTGCCTCTAATAACAACAAGCATAAGCGTTGCTTAAAAAGCTATTATTAAGAGCGTAATTATAGCTTAAAAAGCCTGCGCTAATAATGCAAGAATAGTGCTAAGTATAAGTACTAGGCGCGTTAAAGTCTTTTTAACAATAAAATTTAACAAACAGCTAATTTTTAAAATAATAAGAGTTAATTGCCTTTACCTTTTGATCTATACGCGCACTTTAAGACTTTTAGTAGCTTGTCTTAAAGATTAATTAACTTAGTTATTAAATAAAGTTAGCTATTAAGCCTTTATTTAAGTTTTAATTGAACTAAAAGCTTAACTAAGAAATTAAGCTAGCGCAAGAGTAAAACTATTCAAAAGCTTATTTTAAAGTTAAAGTAGATTACTGCTTAAGCAACATCTAGAAAATAGTAATATAATAACAGTAATAGCCTACATACGCCTATTAAGCTATCTATAAAGTATAACACGCCTCTCTCTACTTAGAAAAAGGTTCTTATAAGGTCTTTAAAGATTACTACTAATTTATTGTATTTTTGCGTTTTTTTATATAAGTGCTATATAAAGAAGTTATTTAATAATCTATATGCTAAGCGCTGCTTTGATTAAGTTTAGACTTGTAGTTAGAATAGCACTTGCTATAGCAGTTGCTTATCTTACACATGCTAAACTATCAACAATAATCTTACTAATTATTTTATAGCTATATATAAAAATAAAAAAGTAAGTTTTTAATTATTTAAGCTTCTTGCTTAGACTGCTAACTAGTTCTTAAGAACAAAATAATAATAAGTACTAGGTTAATAAGCATAAGCTGCTTAGTAACATTATTACTTGCTATAAAAAGATTAATAGCAGCATTATATTTACTAGAAAGCCTTTTATATAGAGGCTTTTAGTTAAAAATTTCTGCGCTTAAGAAATATTGTCTTGCAGTTTTGCCGCTTAGCTCCTGCTCTCTGCTTTTACTTTAGTAAGCGCTTTTAATCTAGGATATAAGCTTTATAATACTATATATAATTTAAGTTAACTTATAGTGCAACCGGCTTAATAGCTAGCTTATAATTTATAATAACTACAGCAACAACAGCTTTAGCTATAGTAGTAATAGTAGTATTCTTTGCGTTAATTAATACTTTAAAAATAGTATGCCTGTAAAATACTACTTCTACTTGCTTTATATAATTGCACTGCTAATTGTTGTCTTAATTACTATATAACTTAGTTATATAGGCATAAGTATGCTAGAGTAAGCTAATAATTATCTTACAATTTTATGTATAAAAGTAATAGATTAGATTCTTGTCTTTATACTACTTGCCTCTAAAATCTAGCTATATAAGCTAGAATAGTTAATAATACGCTTAAGCTTGCTAAGGCTTAAAAAGCTAAGCAAGACTTGCTAATAAAGTCTATTAAGTATAATAATTTTAATGCTTACTAGTAAGCTTATTTCCAGTTCTAGTTTTCAATTATTAGTTAGTTTTAGCTTATTAATCTCTTGCTCTTTATAAGTAATTAAGAAGAGACTTAGCTTAGTTTATAAATATTACTACTTAATATCAATTCTTTACTTATTAATTTTATTACGTTTAATTGAGTACTTAACTTGCTAAAAGTTAAGCAACTTAGTTAGTCTATTAGCTTGCATAATTATTATTCTTCAGTACTTAACTTAAAATAATCTTTTAGCATATTTTTACTATAGCTTTATATTTTGTATGTCTACATGTCTTAAACAAGTGCTAATTTACTTAATTTTTCTAACTATAAGCTTAATTATTTATTAATTAATATACTAGACTAGTTACGCTTTTTTTAAATTAAGAAATAGCTTACAAAAAAAGCGTTTGAAGGCTATAGCCTTTTTGGTAGTTTACTTAAAAGCAAGTAGCTTAGCCTTAGTAGTTAAAGTAGTTACTATAGTCTACTAAGCTACCTTCTAAAATCTTAGACTACTATATAAGATAGCTATATATTTATAGAATAATTAATAAGTTTCCTAATTATTTGCAAAGAAAGCATTACCTACAGTTATTAGGTTTAGGCTATTATAGTTTCTATATTAGATTACATCTTATCTTATCTAAGAAAGGCATATAGTTACTTATATAATAGCTTTTATATATTAATTCCTAGAATTTCTAAGGAAGTGTAAAAGCTTTAAAATTAAACGAGTAATATTTAGTTAAAGTACTATAGCTATATACAGCACTAATTAAAGTTTTTTTTAGTAAGCTTTAAGCTCTTGTTTAGTTGCTTTGCTAGTGTTTTTAATTAGCTTCTTTAACAGCAGTAGAGTCTTTAGAAAGCTACTATCTTTTAGCTTAAACTTTCTTAAAATTTTATTAATGTATGTATTATATATAAGCGTAATTATTTACTTTTAATAATTTCTAATTACTTAGATACTAAAGAACTATTTAACTAATTCTTATTCATATAATTTATGCTTGTCTATAATTTTAAACTAAAAATCTAATTCTTTTTACTTATAATTTTTTACGAAGAGCATTAGGATATTTCTATGTAAAATACAACTAAGATCTTTCTATTTTAATTAAACAATAGGCAGGGCTTCTTTAATAAGGTGATTAGTTTAATTTCTTTAAGTGATCCTAAGAAATCTTTATACTATAATAGTAGCAAGTCTTGCAATTTATAAAGTACGCATTTAAGCTATACGTACTTTTTAGGCTTCTAAAAGCTATTTAGTACTTTCTAAATATCTAGGTTGTTTACTATAATTAACGCATTTACAAATACTTCTATGATATTAAATTACTTAATCTTAAAATTATTTTTAGTAGCAATAGCTATTGCTACTCTAAAGAACTTAGCTGCTAATGTAGCAGTATATATATTAAAGTAATAAAAAAAATTTTTTAAAATTAAGTCTTACAACAATCTGCGCCTTATATTAAAAAAAAAGCTATTTTAATTAAAAGCTATTTTAATTAAACTTATAGGTCTAAATTTACTTTATAAGTATTAGTTAATGATCTACTTTTTTTTTTTTTTTAGTCTAGGTCTTATTTTTACTTACCTAATTGATCTCTTTCCTGCAGGCATCCTTAAATAACGCTTTTATAAGATACTAGAGCAACTAAATTTATAATCTTAATAGTTTAAGTATGTTATTATAATGCAGTTAAGCATTTTTTATAGTTAATATATACTAAGTAAGTAAAGCTACTATAACTATATAATTAAAAGTTTTATAGCTTACTTAGTCTTCCTAAGTTGCTTGTAAACCTAGTAGGTAAGTATTATAAAAACTAATCTATAATCAGTTTTTATAACCTGCAAATAATGCATTAATATTACTTATACTTTTACTTCTTAGTTAATTATTAAAATTTTAAGTTACGTTTTTACGCTTACACCTGCTGCCTAGCTTACGTAGTAAAAGATAACAATTTATTAACTAATTTAAGCTTTTACTAGCAATCTTAGTATTAGATTTTATAATTAGAAGTTAAGCTTATAACTACTTACTTTGTCTACTATTTAAAACTTAGGATCTTAAAATATAAAATAATTTATTGTCTATAACTTGCTCCTTTTAAGTAAAAGTTCTATTTTAATTAGCTAGCGTGTTAGAGTTTTTAAACATAGACTATTAGACTAGTAATAAGTTATTAAGCTTATATAAAAAAGGCTCTTTACCTTTAAATATTAATAAGTCAGCTTCTTTAGGTAAGTGCACCTCTATTTAACTATTAAATACTTTGCAATTAACTGCGTTGTTGCTCTCTAAAGTCTCTAGTTTAGAAGTAAGTTTGAAAGTAGCAAGACTAGTATTCTACTACTAATCTAAGTAAGCTTCTAATAGTACACTAGCGTTATGCTTTATTTACTTAGCGTTTTCTAATTAACTCTTATACTTAGTAGGCAGGCCTTCCTTACTACTTAAGATAGTAAAAAAATTACTTTTAAAGTTCTTAGTAGTTAGTCGTGTTTTTTAATTTACTCTACTTTACAAGGCTAGAAGGACTTGTAGGTTATTGTTTAAATTAACTAGCTAAATATTATATAAGATTTTTATAATCTTAATTACTTAATTTTTAAGTAGCTTTTTCTTGCAATTTTTTTTTCAAAATCACTATTTATTAAAGGTTATATTATAGGTAGTTATTATCTCATTAAAAGTTAGTACTTATATATAGTATATATCAGAAGCTTGATAACTAACTGACTAACTAATATAGCCGCAAGAACTAATTTTTAATTCTTAATAATTACGCCTAGCTGCCTTCTTCTTATTTGATAGATAGGCTTGGCAGCTATAAGCATAAGTTCTAATTTAGTCTAAGCGTAGATTAGTAGTCTTTTATCTAATTATAAGTAGTTAATAGTATTAAAAATATTTTTTAAACTATTCTTTAAGCACCTAGTTAGAGGATTAGTAGCTATAAATTTTTATAAGGCTTATTTTATGCAAGTAAGCTGCTGCATTTATAATTACTAGCTAAAGCTTAACTAGTAGATTAGCGCTTACACGCATCTTAATAGCTTTTATAATTAGCTTTTAGCTAGCTCTCTCTACTAAGCTATTAGGCTTATAAGTATATAGCAGTAGCATTTTAATTATAATCTTTTTCTTTATTGCCAATTTTTTATATTTCAATTGCTCCCTTTAGGGCAGTGTAGCAGTGTTGTTATCTTAATAAATTTTTATAATTTTCTACTAATATTTCTTTTTAATCCTTGCACTAAAGCCTTTAATTACAAGCATAATATTATTTAGTATTCTTAACTAAATACTATAATTATATAGTTTCCCTAAGTAGTTTTTCTTAATAACTAGTGCCTATTTCTTGAGTAGTTAACTAGTTAAAAAATTAAACAAATTTTTTAATATTTTATAAAAGAGTTAAAGTAATTTTTATTTTTAGATATTGTAAAATTACTTATAAAGCATAAGCTGTTGCGCGGTAATTATATTCTAATAGCTTTCTACTAGTAATTCTAATATTCTGCGCTAAGTAGACTAGAGTTTTAATAGCTGGTTGTCTTAAGTGTTCTAATTATTGATGTTATAGATTTTTTTTAGTAGTGTGCACCTAGGGTTTCCTTAATTATACTACGGCGTTCACTAGTAGTAGTTAAGCAATATAACAAGGGAGTTACTTATATTCAATAAAAAAGAAATTAAAGGAATACTTTAAGTTAATTAAAACAACGTTTTTCTTAATTATTCTTAATTTTATAGTATAATTATATTTTAAGTGCCAAATGCCTGCTTGCTTAAGCTGTGCTTTAGAAATAATATTAATGTAGAAGCTTAGTATAAACTTAACGTTAGTAAGTAAAAGATTAGCTATTTTAGGGCTAGCCTTACTATGTAGAACGTTCTTAAGTAGCATATTTCTTATTTTAGTAATTAGAATAGATTAAGTGTCTACTTTAATGGTCTTGTCCTTGTCGCATTTACAATAGTTGCCTAGTACTAGTTAATCTATACTATTAACTAAGTAGACTGCTACTTTACTATTTATAATTATACAAAAAAATAACGCATAAAGAGTGAAAGCTGCGCTAAACACGTTTAAACTAATTTCTTTAATTAAGTTTTCTAAGTTAATTGGTGCTAAAACTAATAAGCTAAATTACGCTCTATTTAGTTTATTAGCAACTGATTTACTAGTGCTAGCCTTTTAGCTATTCTTCTTAATCTAAGTCTGTAGGGTTACTTATTTATTGCTGTTCTATTACTTAACAACCTTTTTTTAATTATTGTCTATTAGTTTGATTAGTATCTTATTAGTAAGCATGAATTCTATAACTATAGTTTAAAGTTAGAAGTAGTTATGTAGTATTTAGAAGTACTTACTTAGCTTATAAAAGCAAAAGTATAATTACTTACTACTTTTATTTAACTTTAAGTTATTTAGTAATTATTAAGCTGTCTCTAATTTAGAACTAGTTTAGAAAACTGCGTGTCCTTTTTTTTAAAGAAGTAATTAACTAATTCTATAATAAAATACTAAAAATCTTTTCAAGATTGTAAAAAGTTAATAAAGCTCTACTATGTGCTATTACTTATAATAGCTTATTGCGCTTCTTACGTAACTAGTTTAGTATAATTCTAGTGCTTAAAGCGTCTAAAAAATTAGTAACTACTAATAGCCTAACAACTTTAAAGAGCAAGTGGATTGTTGCTTGTCTATATAAAAGCTACTGCTTAATAAACTAACACTTAAGGTGTATTTATCTCTAGTAAGCTTTATATAGGTAAGATCTATATTACGCCCTAATTAAATACTAAGTATTCTAATCTGTAGGTGTAAGATCCATTTTAGAATTGTTACTAAAGCTGAAAGACTAGTAAGGTTTTAAATAATTATGCTTGTTAAGGCGTTTAACAGCAGGTCTAGATGTACAGTTTTACTAATCTAGTTCTTAATATTAGTAATTTTAGTAACCTTCTTTATTTATTAAGTAGTATATACTTTATACTTATTAACTAGCTTGTTGTAATTATCTTTTTTGTACTTATTATTATATATAAAAGCCTTATATTTGCGTTAAGTAATTTTATAGTCTTTTTGTTTCTAAGCGCTTGCGCTAGGTAGTAGAATAATAAGCTCTTTAATATCTTTAGGCAACTTAGGATATTAAGGCTTTTAGTAATCTATTAAGCGCACGTCTATAAGATTAAGAATAACTTAATCCTAGATGCCTTTCTCTAAGTAGTGCAGTCTTAATAAAGTAAACTAGGTTAGCTAGTCTAATTAAGCCTTAAAAAATACTCTTAAGGCAATAAGTAGTGTATAAAGAAGGTTTATATTAGTAAGATGCTTTGTAAGATTATAACGTAGGTTATGATATAAGTAAGCGCAGGATGAGTCAGTTAGTAGCTATGTTAACAATAATAGTAGCCTGTAAGCTATAGAATAAATTAGTAGGAGGTTAATTGTATATTTAAGAAGATAAGAGGTACAATAGCTGTAGCAATCTACTAGCCGTGCTGTAGGAGAAAATAGAGGAGAGTAAGTTAACAATTAAACAGTTAACCTTCTAGCTTGCTAATTGCGCAGTAGGAATTAATACTATAATCAAGCATCTAGGCTTATAACTGTAGGAGCTAAGAAGAGGCAACTAAGATTGATTAAATAGAGTGAAATAAGTGTATTGATCACTAGGGGTCACAAGAAAGTGTCTAATAACTACCGAAGAGACTTGAGACGATCTGGCCCGTTTATATAGACGCTAGCGGGGCCGTCACGTGAACAGCCTGAACAGCTTACCAGGATCACCTGATCAACAGGGTGATCCGCATGTAAATAGTCCAACAAAAGTTAAAGTAGATTACTACTTAGGCGACGTTAAGAAATTAGCAACACAATAATAGCAATAGCCTATATACGCCTATTAAGCTATTTATAAAGCGTAACGCGCCTTCCTCTACTTAAAAGAAGGTGCTTATAAGCTTTTTAAAAATTGTTGCTAATTTATTACGTCCTTGTGTTCTTCTTTATAAGTACTATATAAAAAAAATGCTTAATAGTTTATATACTAAGCGCTGCTTTGACTAAGTTTAGACTAGTCTTTAAAGTAACACTTACTATAGTAGTTGCTTATTTTATATATACTGTTCTGTTAACAACAATTTTGCTAATTATTTTATAGCTATATATAAAAATAAAGAGGTAAGTTTTTAATTATTTAAGCTTCCTGCTTAGACTGCTAACTAGCGTTTTTAAGATTAGAATAATAATAAGTACTAAGTTAATAAGCAAAAGCTACTAAGCAACATTATTACTTACTACAAAGAAATAAATAGTAGTGTTACGTTTACTAAAAAGTTTTCTACGTAAAAGCCTTTAGTTAAAGATTACTACGCTTAAAAAATATTATTTTATAGTTTTGCTGCTTAGCTCTTACTGCCCGCTCCTACTCCTGCTCTAGTAAGCGCTTTTAATTAAGAATATAAGCCCTATAATACTGTATATAACTCTAGTTCACCTGTAATGCAGCCTACTTAACAGCTAGCTTATAATTTATAGCAGCTATAGTAACAATAGTTTTAGCTACAATAGCAATAGCAGTATTCTTAGTATTAATTAATACCTTAAAAATAGTATACTTATAGAATACTACTTCGTTCTACTTTGTATTTAAGTTGCTCTTGCTTCTAATGTTGCCTTGATTATTATATAACTTAATTATATAAGTATAAGTACACTAGAGTAAGCTAACAGTTATAGTAAGGTAGCAAAAAAAAATTTAAAAAAGTTATAGTTTTTAAAGCTTTATATTTTGATGACCAGTAAGGCTATACTAAAAGGAGTTAGTGATTTAGAAAGCTGAAAACCTCCTCTTTAAGATAAGCTGCTTAGTAAGCTACTTAGTTAGCACTAGAGCGCCTGTAATCTAGCTTAGAATATATTAAAAAAGAAGTAAAACTAGATTTCAACATGTCTTTTTTGTAAACGTATTAAAAGGGCCAAATTTTTTTGAGTTTAGTTAGCTTATGTAAGCATAATGTAAGCAATCTTTAGAGCAATATTTTTGATTTCCTTATAGTTTAATAAAAGGATAAAAAAATAAGGGTTAGTTACGTATGCACTAATTACGTAATAAGTTGGTAAAAATATAGTATATTTACTCTTTTTATTTATCCTAACTTTTAATTTTTATGATATCTCTTCTATAGCTTGCAATTTCTCTTAATTTGAATGACAAGTTTATACTTTATACATATACAATAAATCTATCTTTTCTATTAGTAATATACTAGGAAAGCCTTCTAAATGTATTTACAATACTCTCTATTAGATTAAACAAATAAAGAATGCTTTTTTATTTTTTATTAGCTCTAAACAAGGTTGTCCTTCTAAAACTATAAAAAGAGTAAAAAAAGTACTTAATAAAGACCTTATAAGGAGCCCTAAAAAGACAATTTAACGTCTATTAGAAGAAAATAGTTTAGATCTTTTAATTAGAAGCGTACAACACTTTCTAAAAAAAAAGAACTGTTTTATTTATATTTCTTATAATAAGACGCCTTTAGACACTGAAAAAGGTTATGGTTATTAAATTTACGCTAAGCAAATATTTAAAAACATTAAAAATATAAACTTTTATAGAGTTATATTTTTAAATAAGTCTGCTATTAAGCGTAAGCACAGTACTAGAACAGAATACTATTAATTAAAGCACAATAATAGAATAAGAAAAAAATTTAATTCTACAACAAATACAAGTAAGTTCTAAAAAACTTTAATTATTAAATAATAAACTATATAATATTTATAAAAGTTTTGTAGTTATAATCTATTTTTTGAAATACTTACTAATTTATTTATAAGTTAAGATATTTTTATTGAAGTTTAGGGTACAATTTAGATAAGTAGAAGATCTAAACTAGTAGTAATTAAAAGCCTTTTAATTACTTCTCCTTTTAGGAATTCAGACTATATTAAAAAGATCCTTATTCTTATAGTAAAACCTACAATAAAAAAAGATAAGTTAAATATACTTTATTTTTTTATTAAGAGGCTTATTACTCTGTATTTAAATTATAAAGTAAGAGTCTTTTATATATATGTAAGCACCTTACTAACTTCTATATAGGCTAAAAGTTTTAGCAGGATAGCGCTAAGATTTATAAAGCTCTAGAAGTTTTATCTTAGTTTTCTAAGAATGAGATATTACTTTTTAAGCATCTTGCCTATAGTCCTAATCTAAATCCTACAAAAAACTTGTAGGCTTTGCTAAAAAACGCTTTAGCTAAAAGGCCTATTACTTCTTTAGGTATGGGAAATAATAAGAGAAGTATAGCAGCCTTTAATGCTGCTATAAAGGAGAAATAGGATTAATTACCTCAGGACCTATAGTTGCTCTGTAGATTTTTAATATCCTTTTGTACAAGGCCTATAGGTGTCTTATTTAAATTAAGGCTTATTTGTAGATCACAACGCACTCCTATATGCCTTGCTGTAATCCCTTCTACTAATACTAATCCGTAAGTCTTGCCTGCGCTGTTACATTATATTAAAAATCTTGTCCTAGCTAGTAACAGCATTTAAAATAATATTATAGCTGTTTATTTAAACTACGCCTAAGCCTAAGCCTCTCTAAATACAAACTAGAAGCTTTACACTATTAAGTCTAACAACACCTTAAGTAGAATTCTCTAGATCTCCTACTAACTAAATCCTTTAGGTTTAGAACTTTTAACCTTAATAATAAAGCAAATTACTTTAGAAAAGTTGCATAGAGTGCGCTAAAGTAAAAATATAGAGACTACTAACAACTTATTAGCATTAAAATTAATTGCTAATAGCTAACTAAAACTACTTTAAACCCTCTTTAGAGCCTGTCTAAAAATTAACCTACTGCTAAGGTTAACAACAATCTCTACAAGACAAAGTAACTAGTAAGTAACTAGTTGTTAAAAAAAATAAAGTTAAGGAGAAAGAAGAAGCAGATTTAGAGAAAAATCTAGTTACACTTTATAAAGACGAAATTAACTACTTAAATGCGCAAGTTACGCAATTAATACAAAAAGTTACGCTATCTAAAAACACAGCTATACTATCTACTAAAACACTACTAACAAAAGCAGATATACTATTAAGCTAATTAACACAGTATTTTTCTACTACTTCTACAATACTACGTATTAAGCTTATAGAGCGTACGCCTACTATTAAAAATCTTAACAATAGAACTAACTCTATGTTTTATTAATAGCAGGCCTTAATAGAAAACTAATTAGAAATTAACTTAAATTACTACTAGACTAAACGCGTTTATATAGCTTTTATATAAAGACATACTACTAGTATTGTAAAAAAATACCTTAAACTACAGTACTTAGCTAATTTAATTTTAGAATAGTTTAAAAATATAGAAGAAATAATTACTTTACTTAAATTATATTTAATATTTAGCAATAAACAGGCGGAAAGCTGTGCAGCTTTCTACCACCTAGTTATAAATAAAAAAGAAACGTTTTTAGCTTTTAAGGCAAAGTTTATTAGTACTGCTATTAAAAAGTCTATTTCTAAGTTAGAGTAGTTTTTCTACTTATAGGAGAAAATTACCTCTGCTTTACGCGCCCTAAATTTAGGTTTTAAATACTTATAAAACAACATATTTAACAAGATAGTACAACACCTTACTACATTTAATATAGAAAAACGTAATTCTCCTATTAGACTAAACATAGATAGTAAACTAGTGTTTACTTTAGTACTACTAAGAAAGCCCTGCCTTTAATAATATTAGAGCCTATAGCCTTCTTACACTAGCTTCTTATTTAATTTAACCTTAACCCCCGCTCGCACCACTTTAAGCACGCCTAGATTTCTATCTAAAACCTCTGCTTTTAATAATAAGCCTCTATTAGATACTAATTTTAAGTATAAAAATCTTAGTTACTTTGCAAGTAATTGTATTACCTCTTAAGTAAAAGAAATTAAAATTTAATAGAAAGAATACTTAGAAGCTGCGGAACCCTACTTAGACTAGAAATAGGAGGGAGACAAAGACGCCTAGAACAACGCTCTAGCCTAGGCCTATACAAGTATAATCTTATTAATATTAACTTATTAAACTTGTTGAGAAGAAAGCATTTCTAAGTCTCTCCTATCCTTTATTTAAAGAGGTACAGTGCCTAGCTATAATTATTAATTAATACTAAAGCTTAAAGTTTTATATTTATAAATTCTTTTATTGCTTACACTTTTTTCTAATTACTTAAGGTTCCTATTTAAAGACTCCCTTTTAAAGTCTTTACAAAAAGATTTTAAGACTAGATCTAGACTAAAGTAAATAAATAAATCTGTCCTTATATTTTAATTAATAGTAGAAAGATTCTTAATAGTTTTTTTTGTTATTATAGACTTAAGTACGCAAGATTATATTATTAAAATTATATAGCTTTAGCAATTTAACTTATTGCTAGACATAGTTTAGAACTAAATTATATAGCCTACAAGATATCCTGCTATGTATAATTCTACCCTTCTTATCTTTATGCAGCTAAAGGAACCTTCTAATAATAAAGTTGTAGAAGAAAATATTTAGCAAAGAAACGCGCTTTAGGAGAAAGATAAATACTAGAGAAGGCAAAACCCTATAATAGTTTTAATACAAAAAATCTACAGCCTTTTTTAGCTTCTAAAAGCTTGTTTTACTTCTAAAGTTGTTAATTCTAAACTAGATCTAGTCTAGTTAGACTCCACCTTACGCATAGCTATTATTTTAGTAAATACTTTTTATTATTTAATAAAATAGATAGAAAATAAGTTCTTTATAAAAAGTATTTATATAATTAATAATTTGTTAAAAGACTGTATAAAACTTAATAATCTTAATAACGTTAACTTAATTTAGAACTAACTTCTATCTATTTACTACTAATATTAAAACGTGTTTAGCAAAACTGCAGTAAACTAACTGCCTAAATACTGCTTATACAACTATAAGATTATTCTTATTAAACTACTTCTAAATTAGTTTAGCTCTCTATATAAGCAGAGCACTAAAGAACTTAAAGCTACTAAGACGTTTGTAATAGATAACCTTATGAAAGAACATATTAATTCTAGCAATTGCTTATTTACATTCTTTATCTTTTGTATTTAAAAGCTTAATAGAGACATTTAAATTTATATTAATTATTATAAACCTAACACAATTACTTAAAAAGACTTATATTTAATCTTGCGTATTAATAAGCTATTAGCTTATACGCATAAAGCTTAGTTTTTTACAAAGTTAGATATACGCGCAGCTTTTAATAAGATTAGGATAGACCTAGATTCTAAGAAGTACACTACTTTTTAGACTTAATATAGAATTTATAAGTCTAAGGTGTTACTATTTAAATTATGCAACAGCTCTACTACCTATTAATATTATATAAACGATGTGCTAATTAGGTATCTTAATAACTTCTATATAGTCTACTTAGATGACATCCTTATCTACTCTGCAGAACATGTTCTCTACGTACAAAAAGTACTAGAAAGACTATAGTAAGCAGGCCTCTAAGTTAATATTAAGAAGAGCAAATTCTATGTTACAAGAACAAAGTACCTAAGCTATATCTTAATAAACTAAGGGCTAGAGGTAGATTCTAACAAAGTAGAACCTCTTAATAACGAGGCATAATCTACTACTATTATAGGTGTAAGATTATTTTTTAGGTTTACAAAGTTCTACTAGCAATTTGTACTAGAATACTTATAAATTACTCAACTACTTCTTATACTCTAAAGCCCTTTAAAGCTATTTGTATAGGATTTAAATTACAAGAAAGCTTTTAGAAAGTTAAAAGCTGTATTACTAAAAATTCTTACTTAATACTATTATTACTTTAAATATAATACTAAAGTAGAGACTAATATGTTAGATAGTGTTGTTGTAGGCATACTTTTTTAGAAACAACTAAATAAGAAATAAAGTCTAGTAGCGTTTTTTAGTAAGGTTCTATCTAGGTCTAAACTAAATTAGAAGATTTATAATAAAGAACTATTTGCTATTATTATAGCGTTTAGCAAGTGGCGAGCTAAATTAGCATTAGCCTACTCTAGAATTAACGTGTATTTAAACTATTATTTACTTAAGTACTTTATAACTATAAAGGTTTTAAACGCTAGGTAAGTATATTAGGCTAAAGAACTTGCCCTATTTTCTTTCTACATCTAATACACCCTTAGGAAGAATAACGCCTGCGCAGATATTCTTTCGCGGCGCAAGCAGGATATAGGAAACTTAAAGTCTGCTAAAACTAATAATTGTTTACAAGTCTTACTTAGACTGCACTAACAAAATAACTTAATTAACTTTAACCTTACTCTTACTTATATTACTTAACTCTACGCTTAGATTTTGTCTCTACGTGTAGTTAAAGCTACCTTAAAGCCTATAACTTTAAATTTATTAAGATTAATTAAATCTGTCTTACAAACAAATTACACTGCATTTAAAAAAAAGTATAACTTGTTACTAAATAAGTACTAAATTAAAAATAAATTACTTTTATACTTAAACTACTTTTATATACTGCCTAACTCTATACTCTGTACTTAAATAATCTAAAAGGCACACAACTAAGTTTCCTCTGCTTACCTTAGCGCTATTAAAACTTATTAGTTAATTACTCTAAAATATTACTAAAAAGGTATAAAAGCTACCTATAAAAGGTATATACAGAACTGTATAGCCTATTATAAAGTATATCTAAGACAGACCTAAATTTATAAAATAATTCACTCTCTACTAATTTCTAATTGTCGAATACAACGCTTATATAGTAACTTTAAAAAATTCTTACTAAGTAAGGCTAGTTACAATTAGATTATAGTTGTAATTAATTATTTATTTAAACAGGCTATTTCTATCCTTTATTATAAGATAATTAACGCAAGAAGTATTATTTAATAAGTATACTAATTGAGCTACACACCTAACACTATAATCTCTAACTAAAGACCTTAGTTTATATCTAGTTTCTAGTCTAAGTTCTATTAAATTCTAGGCGTTAAGGTTAAACTATTAACAGCCTATTACAAAGAGACTAAAAGTTAAATAGAGATTATAAATAAATATATTAACTAGAGGCTTTAGATGTTTGTATTCTACTACTAAAACAACTAGAGTAGACTACTGCCTCTAATTAATAAAGCACAAATTTCCTTACTTTATTCTGCCTTAGGCATGTCTCTATATTAGATTCTTTACAAATTTAATCTTAGACAAAGCTAGGACTAAAAGCAGCTAGCTAATACTTTTACTTTAACTAACAAAATAAACTACAAGAACGCATTAGCCTTATCTACTTAAATATACAACGCCTAAAAAACATTATAAACTTGTTTAAAAAAAGCTTAAAATTAGATATAAACTGTAGTAAACTGTTACTGCTACCTAATTAATTAAAAAGTTAGAGATAAAGTCTTTTTAAATATAAAGAACCTTGCAACTAATTGCCTAAGCTAGAAACTATTAGCTAAATAGAAAAGACTTTTTAGAGTTCTTAAGAAAGTTAGTTATTTATACTACTTTAAGTTACTATAGGAGTTTTAGATTTACAACGTCTTTACACTAAAACTATTATATAAAGATTTTTAAAACTTAGTTTTTAGATAAGAAGCTTTAAAGCTAGCTTCTACTTTGGTTTAAGGCGTAGAAAAATAAAAAGTTAATAAAAATTTTGCTAGCAAAGTATATTTGCTTAAAGTTAAAATACTATATTAGCTAGGTTAAACATAATCTAGACTTAACTTAGTACTTAGCTTTAAATTTTATAAAAGCTTTTTATAAACTTAAAGCCTTCTTAAAAAAAAACTTTACACGTTTAAGTTTTTTAAAGTTCTTAGTAAAGTAAATTATAGCCTAAAAGTAAAAAATAGAAAATATAACTTTACTACAAGACAACAATATACAAAAAAAAATTCTTTTAATAGATATTTAGTAAAACAACTAAGCTACTCCTAAACTACTACTAACTTTACTTCTCTCCCTCCTCTCTCTCTTACCTTTACTTAAAGATCTAGGGAGGATTGCTCTTCTTCCTTATAAAAGGAGGAGGAGCTGGAGGAGAGCTTACTGCTCTCCTCTTTCTCCCCTGCCTCCCTCTAGAGGCGCTGCTTATTGTCCTCCTCCCCTAGCGGAGCAACTAGACCACTACCTCCAGTTCTGCCCTAGTAAGCAAAAGCTTCTAAAGAGGCAACTTAGCTATCTAGTAAATTAACAGTATTCTAGATCTTTAAAAGAACTTAGTAAGTTAAAACTAGAATTAAAGCTATAAATAGCTCTTTCTCCTAGCTTTTTATTACTTAGACCTTTCTAGCTAGGACAAGAGCTGCCGCCTGTACTTCCTTTTTAGTAGAAAAGTAGTCCTTTACTAGATTCTCTTTATACTCTGCAGTATTAAGGAAGTCTATAGTAGTAAAAAGTTTAAAGAATTTCTTCTTAACGTACTTTAGCACCTATTTAAGTTAACTTTAAGTTTAAAAAGGCAAAACATATTAAACTTATAAAAAAGCACTTCTTTTTTAACTATGCGTAGTAAGCGTATTTTTTAGACGTCTTAAAGTTAAACTAATATTTAACTCTAAAAACGCCTTGCGCAAAGGCGCGCACTAACTATAAGTAAATAAGGCAATATGCCTTTAGTAAAGCTCCTAGAGAGTAATGTAGCAGTATAGTATATATGTGTGTATATATATATATGTGTATGTAGGTAGTGTTTTAGAAAAGCAGAAAAATCAGACACAACGTGTTGTTATAATATTAAAATAGTAAACGCTTAAGGCTAGTCTAACACTGCTATAAGTTAAAGTTGCAGTAACTGCCTATTAGAAGTCTACAACAACAACAAATAACGTTATAAAGTTAATAATAAATAAACAACAAACATGTTAAAAAATATATATAGCTATAGAACTAGCTAACTACTAGAAAGGGGGGTAGTGTAATAAACACGCTACAACTTTATTATTTTTACTATTATCTTAGAATCTTATCTGTGTTTGGACCTGCTCTAGTCCTAGCCTAGATCGCAGGTATAAAGACAGCTTAGGACCTATAGTTGCTCTGTAGATTTTTATTATCCTTTTATACAAGGCCTATAAGTGTCTTATTTAGATTAAGGCTCATTTGTGGATCACAACGCACTCCTATATGCCTTGCCGTGATCTCTTCTGCCAATACTGATCCGTAAGTCTTGCCTGCGCCGTTACATTGTAGTTACTTATTAAGAAAAAACTTAAAAAACAAGCTCTCTATTATTACTTAACAGTTGATTTTACAATTACATTTAAACTTATCCTAGACTAAGATTAGCTTCTATTATCTATTATATGTAAATTATAGCGATTTTTACACATTTAAAAAAAAGTTATATTGTAATATTTGCTTAAGTTTTTGAACCTGTATTTTCACTGCGAAGATTAAGAGCAATTATGCTGACTAAGCAACTTACTAAGCAACCTATCCTAAAGAAGAGGCTCTTGGCTTTTCAATTTACTAACTCTTTCTAGTATAGCCCGTGTAGTCATGGAATTATAAAGCTTTGAAAATAATAACTTTTTGGATTTCTTTTTTTTTGTTACCCCTCTGTATTTTATAATTCTATATATAAGAGTAATAGATTAGATTCGCGTCTTTATGCTACTTACCTGCAGACTTTAGCTATCTAAGCTAGAATAGTAAATAACACGCTTAAGCTTGCTAATGCTAAAAAAGCTAAGCAAGACTTGCTAATATAGTCTGGTAAGTATAATAATTTTAATACTTACTATTAAGCTTGTTTTTAGTTCTAGTTTTTAGTTTTTTAGTTAGTTTTAGCTTATTAATCTCCTGCTCTTTCTAAGTAATTAAGAAGAAACTTAGCCTAGTTTATAAATATTGCTGCTTAATATTAATCTTTTGCTTATTAATTATTAGTGTTTTTAATTAAGTGCTTAACTTGCTAAAAGTTAAGCAACTACTAAAACTTCTTAAACTATTATTAACTAAGCAAATTAGTTAGTCTATTAGCTAGCATAATTGCTGTTTTTAAGTACTTAAGTTAAAATAATCTTTTAGTAAATTCTTACTACAGCTATATATTTTAAATATTTATATATCTGGAATAAGTGCTAATCTACTTATTCTTTCTAAATATAAGCCTGATTATTTGTTAATTATTATACTAAACTGTATAAACTTTTTCTAAATTAAGAGACAGTTTGCAAAAAAAGCTTTTAAAAGCTATAGCCTCCTTAGTAGTTTGCTTAAAAGCAAGGAGCTTAGCTTTAGTAGTTAATGTAGTTATTTCAGTCTTCTAAGCCGTCTTTTAAAATATGAGACTACTATATAAGATAGTAATATGTTTATAAAATAATTAACAAGTTTCCTAATTATTTACAAAGCAAGTATTACTTATAATCATTAAGTCTAGGCTAATATAGTTTCTATATTAGATTGCATTCTATTTCATCTAATAGAAGTATATAATTACTTTTTTAATAGCTTTTCTATATTAATTACTAAAGTTTGTAAAAAAATATTAGAGCTCTAAAATTAAATAAGCAATATCTAATTGAAGTATAATAGCTGTGTACAGCACTAATCTAACTTTTTCTTAGTAAGCTTTAATCTTTTGCTTAGTTGCTTTACTAGTATTCTTAATTAGCTTCTTTAATAGCAGTAGAGTTTTAAAAAAGCTACTATTTTTTAGCTTAAACTTCTTTGTAAGCTTATGAATATATATATTATATATAAGCGTAATTATTTGCTTCTTGTAATCTTTAAATACCTAAATATTAAAAAAAACATTTAACTAATTTTTATTTCTATATTTTATACTTGTCTACAATTTTTAACTAAAGATCTATTACTTTATGCTTATAATTTTTTACAAAAAGCAGTAGAATATAATTTATATAAAATAAAACTAGAATTTTTCTTTCTTGATTAAGGAACAGGTAGGGCTTCTCTAGTAAGGCAATTATTTTAATTTCTTTTAGTAATCTTAATAACTCTTTATACTACAATAGTGATAAGTTTTATAATTCATAAAGTACGCAGTTAAGCTATATATACTATCTAGGCTTTTTAAAGCTATTTAGTATTCTTTAAATTACTAAGTTATCTACTATAATTAACGTATTAAGAAATGCTTTAATAATATTATATTGCTTAATCTCTAAATTATTCTTAGTAGCAATAGCCATTGTTGCTCTAAAAAACTTAGCTACTAATATAGCAGCATATATTATATGAATTAAGTTTTTTTTTTTTTAAATTAGTTTTTACAACATTTTACGCCTTACATTTAAAAAAAGCTATTCTAATTAAACTTATAGGTCTAAACCTACTTTATAAGTATTAGTTATTTACTTACTTCTTTTCTTAATATTTAAGTCTTCATCTTATTTTTACTTAACTAATTAATTTCTTTCTTGTAGGTATTCTTAATAAGTCCTTTATAAAATACTAGAGCAACTACTCTTATAATCTTAGCAGTTTAAGTAAATTTTTATAATATAGTTAAGTATTTCTTATATTTAGTTTAAACTTAGTAAGCAAAGCTACTATAACTACATAATTAAGAGTTTTATAACTTACTTAGTTTTTCTATGTTACTTACAAACCTAGCAAGTAAGTATTATAAAAATTAATCTATAATAAATTTCTATAATTTATAATTAATACGTTAGTACTACTATTCCTTTACTTTTTAGTTAATTGTTTGGATCTTAAGTTACGTTTTTATACTTACGTCTACTGCTTAGCTTACGTAGTAAAAAATAAAAATTTATAAGCTAATTTAGGCTTTTACCAGCAATTTTAGCACTTTATCTAGTAAGTAGAGGTTAAGCTTATAATTACTTACTCTATTTGCTATCTAAAACCTAAGATCCTATACTATAAGATAATCTATAGTCTATAACTTACTCTCTTTAAATAAAAGTTCTATTTTAATTAGCTAGCGTATTAAAGTCTTTAGGCACAAACTATTAGACTAGTAATAAGTTATTAAGCTTATTTAAAGAAAGCTCCTTACCTTTAAATATTAATGAGTTAGCTCTTCTAAGCAAGCGTACTACTATTTAACTATTAAATACTTTATAATTAATTGCGTTGTTAATCTCTAAAGTCTTTAGTTTAAGATTCAATTCTAAAGTAGTAAAACTAGTATCTAGCTACTAATCTAAGCAAATTCTTAATAGTATACTAGCTTTATGCTGTATTTGCTTAGCGTCTTTTAATTTACTTTTATACTTAGTAAGTAGGCTTTCTTTACTACTTAAGATAGTAGATAGATTACTTTTAAAGCTTTTATTAGTTAGCTATATTTCTTAATCTACTCTACTTTAAAAGGCTTAAAGGTCTTATAAGTTATCTTCTAAATTAACTAGCTTACTATTATAAAAGATTTTTACAATTTTAATTACTTAATTTTTTAGTAGCTCTTTTGTGTAATTTCTTTTGTAAAATAACTGTTTATTAAAAGTTATAAAATAAGCAGTAATTACCTAATTAAAAGTTAGTACTTATATATAGCATATATTTAAAGCTTAATAACTAACTAAATAACTAAAACTGCCTTAAAGATTAACTTTAAATTTTTAATAATTACGTTTAGCTGCTGTCTCTCTATTTAATAGATAGGCTCGGCAGCTTTACACATAAAGTTTACTCTATTTTAAGCGTAGATTAGCAGTCTAATGTTTAATTTTAAGTAGTTAATAGTATTAAAAATATTGATTAAACTATTCTTTAAGCACCTAGTAAGGGGATTAGTAGCTATAAATCTTAGAAGAGCTTATTTCATATAAGTAAGCCGCTGCATCTAGAATTACTAGCTAAAGCTTAGCTAGTAGATTTGCACTTATACGCATCTTAATAGCCTTTATAATTAGCTTTTAGCTAGCTCTCTCTGCAAAGCTATTAGGCTTATAAGTGTATAGTAGTAGCATCTTAATTATAATCTGTTTATTTATTGCCTATTCTTAATATTTTAATTGCTCTATTTAATATAGTGTAGCAGTATTATTATTCTAGTAAGTTTTTATAATGTTCTGTAAATATTTCCTCTTAATCCTGACAGTAAAGCTTTCAATTATAAGCATAATACTATTTAGTGTTTTTAACTAAATATGAAAGTTATACAGCTTGCCTAAGTAATCTTTTTTAATAACTAGTGCTTATTATTTAAATAGTTGACTGGTTAGAAAATTAAATACGTCCTATACGATTATGTAAAAAAGTTAAAATAATCTTTTTTTTTGTTGCTATAAAATTACTTGCAAGGTATAAGCTATTATATGATAACTATATTCTAATAACTTTTTGCTAGTAATCTTAATATTTTATACTAAGTAGACTAGAGCTTTAATAGCTTGTTATCTTAAGTATTTATATTATTAATACTATACATCTTTATTACTAGTGTGTACCTAAGGCTTTCTTAATTATACTACGGCGTTTACTAGTAGTAGTCAAGCGATATAAGAAGAGAGTTGCTTATATTGAATAAATAAGAAACTAAAGTAACACTCTAAGTTAATCAAGACAACGTTCTTTTTAATTATTTTAAATCTTATAGTGTAATTATTTCTTAAGTACTAAATGCTTACTTAGTTAAGCTGTGCTTTAGAGACAATTAAATATAAAAGCCTAGTATAAACTTAATATTACTAAGTAGAAGATTAGCTGTCTTAAAGCTAGCCTTACTATATAAGACGTTTTAAAGTAGCTTGTTTCTTGTTATAGTAACTAAAATAGATTAAGTGCTTACCTTAATAGTTTTATTCTTAACATCTTTGCAATAAGTGCCTAGTACTAAGTAGTCTATACTATGAACTAAGTAGACTGCTACTTTACTATAGATAATTATATAAAAGGACAACGTATAAGAAGTTAAGGCTGTACTAAACACGTTTTAACTAATTCCTTAATTAAGTCTCTTAAGTTAATTAGTGCTAAGACAAATAAGCTAAAGTATACTCTACTTAGTTTATTAGCAGCTAATTTGCTAGTACTAGCTTTCTAGCCCTTCTTTTTAACTTAGGTCTGTAGTGCTGCTTATCTATTGCTATTTTAACGCTTAATAATTTTCTTTTAATTGTTGTTTAATAGTTTAGATAGTATTTTATTAGTATAATTTAATTTTATAACTGCTTTTTAAAGTTAGAAGTCGTTACACAGTGTCTAAGTATGTTTACTTAGCTTATAAGAGTAAAGGTGTAATTACTTACTACTTTTACTAAGCTATAAGTCATTTAATAATCAAGCTATCTTTAATTTATATTTAGTTTAGAACACTGCGTATTTTTTTTTAAAAAAGTAATTAACTAGTTCTATAACAAAATACTAAAAATGTTTCTTAAATTATTAAAAGCTAATTAAGCTTTACTAAGCGCTACTACTTATAATAGCTTATTACGCTTTTTACATGACTAGTCTAGTGTAATTTTAGTGCTTAAGGCGTCTAAAAAATTGGTAACTGCTAATAGTTTGATAACTTTAAGTAGTAAGTAGATTATTACTTAATAATATAAAAGCTACTACTAAGTAAAATAATACTTAAAGCTTATTTATTCTTAGTAAGCTTTGTCTAGATAAGATTTATATTACGCCCTAATTAAATACTAAGTATTCTAATTTATAAGAGCAAGATCTTTCTTTAGAATCTTTACTAAAGCTTAAAAACTAGTTAGGTTTTAAGTAATTGTGCTTATTAAGGCATTTAATAGCAGGTCTAGGTGTATAGTGTTAGCAATCTAGTGTTTAATATTAGTAATCTTAGCAACTTCTTTTATTTATTAAGCAGTGTGTACTTTGTACTAATTAACTAGCTTATAATTATTATTATTTTTATACTTAGCGTTAGTTATATAAGCCTTATATTTATATTAAGCAATTTTATAGTTTTTTTGTACTTAGGCGCTTGCGCTAGGTAGTAAAGCAATAAGCTTTTTAATGTCTTTAGAAAGCTCTAAATACTAAAGCTCTTAGTAATTTATTAAGTGCACGTCTAGGAGATTAGGATTAACCTAATTTTAGATACCTTTCTCTAAGCAGTGTAGTCTTAATAGAGTAAACTAAGTTAGCTAGTCTAATTAGGCCTTAAGAATTAGTTCTAGGGCAATAAGTAGTATATTAAAGAGGTTTGTATTAGTAAGATGCTTTGTAGAATTACAACGTAAATTATTATTAAAGTAAGTGCAAGATTGGTTAGTAAGTAGCTATGTTAATAATAATGGTAGTTAGTAAGTTGTAGGATAGATTAGTAGGAAGTTAATTGTATAATTAAGTAAGTAAGAGGTACAATAGCTGTAGCAATCTGCTAGCCGTGCTATAAAAGGAAATAGAAGATAGTAAAGTAAAAATTAAATAGTTAACTTTCTGACTTGCTATTTACGCAGTAGGAATTAAAACTACAATTAAGTAGCTAGGCTTATAACTATAGGAGCTAAGAAGAGGCAACTAAGATTAATTAGGTAGAGTAAAATAAGTGTATTAATTACTAAGACCACAACAAAGTGTCTAATAACCACTAAAGAGACATAAGACGATCTAGCCCGTTTATATAGACGCTAGCGGGGCCATCACGTGAACAGCTTACTAGGATCATCTAATCAACAGGGTAATCCGCGTGTCAATACTCCAACAAAAAAGATACTAAAAGAAGAGCTACACTTTCTAACTTAACAATTCTTAAGAGTACTATAGTAATGCTGTTTTCTAGTTGCTTAGGAAGGTCTGCTAGGCTTAAGACAATAAAGTAGTCTAATAATATAAACAACAACTACTACAACTTTAAAATGCTAAGAAGTCGTGCTTAAAAGAATAAGCTTAATTATATAAAGCTTAATAAGCTAAAAGAAAAAAAAGCGTGTTAAGTAAGAGAGGCTTAAAAAGGTAAGGTAGAATGAGAAGGGCCTCAGAAGGCTAAAAAGGTAGCTAAAAAGAAGTGTTAGAAATTAAGCTTGCAACACTTAAAAAGCTATACAACTATTTAAAAAAGTAAGCGCAAGGCCTCATAAGCCTCTACTTCAATATAAAAGCGTTAAAAACGTGTTGTTGTTGATTTATTTTATGTTAAAGATGCGGTAGCTGCACTAGCTGCCCGAGCGCGCACCACCCGCCGCGGGCGTAACGTTAACTTACCAAGTAAATACAAGTAGCACAAATTGATCGTAATGATATATTTACTACAACTCTACAAAATATCGCGATACTAGCTATTGGTGGTGGATCTACAGTCTTATTTTTCTAAATTCTTCATGTTGTTGGGGTGCGCAAAACTCGACCATGCGCAAAACGCGCACAGACACGGTAGTACGCCGAGCAGCAGGGTATTACTTTAAAAAGTAAAACCTATGCGCCACCTAATAAAGACAAGGAGCCTGAAAGCCAAAGCACAGCTGCATCAAAAACAATAGACCCAAGAGACCGATTGGCCAATCTGAGATGGCACTTACTGTCCACTTCTCCCCAGCTTCAGAGCTTTTAGAGCATATTGATGCCGAAGATCAGCTTGATCAAATTACTCAATCCGCAAGACGGAAGCTGCAAGCTTCATTTCGAGATTCAACCTAATCGCCAAAATTATTTTTTTTTGAAATGATTGAAACAGCGCCTACATTTTTCGACCCTCCCTGTCATGACGGTTCCTGTCGTAGGTCGTCAATCTAGGAAGGAGATTTTCAAGACGAGAAGAAGAATGGGAATGCGGCTTACTGTTTTTGAACAATCTGGGTAAGACGTAGTAGGTAGATTGTGTGGTTTGAGTAGTTTGAGTTGAGGGATGTGGCGTCATGGAAAGGGGGTGTGAGGAGGAGGGGGGTTGTACTGGACGGTGATGGAAAATGGGGTATACAAAAGTCATCACATTGAAATCATTTATACCGAGGCGCTGCGTTTTTTGTTCGAGATCCAAAAGAAAAAGCAACTTCGTTGCGCTTTCATGACCAATCGTCTTAAACTTCATGTCTAGGTACACACATCGTCTATCCTGTGCCCCTCTAAACTTGGCCAACTCTAAAGTCAGGTCAATACTATAACCCATCAAATCATAAGCCGTTAAAAATGCTGACCTCCAAGCATTGATTTTGCAAAAACATCTTTCCCCTACATCTACTACAACTGAGTGAGAAGACCCTGGCTCTCCAAGAGCAGGACAATCTGGTGAACCGCTGTCCTGACGTTGGTGGTCGACAGGTCGACAGTCAGGTCAGGGTTGGCAGGCACCTCGTATGGGTCGTCAACACCAGTGAAACCCTTAATCTCGCCAGCGCGCGCCTTGGCATAAACACCGCGCTTGTCGGTCTTCTCGGCGTGCTCGAGCGGGGTAGAGACGTGAATGAGATAGAAGGATCCGAATCGCTCTACAGTCTGGCGGGCCGCCTTTCTCGAATCCTCGAAAGGAGCAATGGGCGCAACGATAGCTGCTGCACCAGCCTTGGTGAGCTCGGCGGCTACAAAGGAGATACGGGCAATGTTCTTGTCGCGGTCGGATCGGCTGAAGCCCAGTTCGCTGGAGAGCTCACTGCGAATGGTGTCACCGAGAAGGAGGGAGACGGATCGGCCTCCTTGTTGGTTGAGGGTAACGTTGAGAGCGCGTGCGATGGCGTCCTTGCCAGAGTTCTGGTAACCCGTCAGGAAGACAGTGAAACCCTGTTGGTTGCGAGGAGGGTGGGATTCGCGGAGGACGCGGACGACTTCGGGGTACGAGAACCATTCGGGGATTTCTTGGCCGGTTCGGAGACGCTTGCGGAGCTCTGTGCCACACAGTATTAGTTTCCGAGGTGTGAGTGAGGGAATCAGGGAGTGAACGTACCGGTTCCGGAAATGTCGAGGGTCTTGATGCCCTGCTCAACCTCGTTCTTGGGCTTGTACTCATCCGACTCGGGGAGGTAGGTCATCTGGAGGAAAGGCACAACCTCGATACCGAGCTCGTCCCTGTACTTCTCGACAGCATCCTGAGCGTCGTACGGACCGTAGAAGTCGACGCCCTTGGAGTTCTTGCCCGGACCCGCGTGGTCACGGCCGACAATGAAGTGGGTCGCGCCATGGTTCTTGCGGATGATGGCGTGCCAGATGGCCTCACGCGGACCAGCCATACGCATGGCAAGCGGCAGAAGAGCAAGGACGGCCATGCCGTTGGGGTAGCGGGGCATCAGCGCCTGGTAGACACGGACACGGGTGAAGTGGTCGATGTCGCCGGGCTTGGTCAGACCAACCACGGGGTGGATGAGCACGTTGGCCTGGCGAGCGCGAGCGGCGCGGACCGTCAGCTCACGATGGGCGCGGTGCATGGGGTTCCTCGTCTGGAAAGCGACGACCTTGGACCAGCCAAGCTTGTCGAAGTGCAGCCGCAGTTCCGCAGGCGTGTACCGGAGCCCGACATAGTCGTAGTGCTCCAGGCGGTCGATGGCCTCGAGCTTGCCGCCGACGTACAAGTCCTTGACCGTCTCGTGGAGGTACTTGATGGCGGGGTGTGCTGCGTCGCCGTCCTTGTCGAAGACGTGCCTCGCCTCCTTGTCCTTGTCCGGCTGGTACACGTCGTCGACGGTGATGATGGCGAGGTTGCGGTCGTCGCGGAAGTCGCGCAGGGCGATGCGAGCTCCTTGCTTCACGCCAGCTTCATCAATCGTCTGCTTGGAGACATCGAGCGTGATGGGCATGGAGAAGAGGTTGCCGTCGGCGAGACGGTTGTCGGCCACCACGCCGTCGTAGTCCTTCTGCGTCATGAAACCTGCATGGTGCTGTCAGGCCGTCTCGTGTTGCTGCAAACCGCCTAGCGCGGCGGGATGACGACATACCCTCCAAAGGCGAAAAACCACCGTTCAGGATGAGCTCCAGGTCGCAAAGCTGCCTCTCGGACAGCACAATGGCCGGGAGCTTCTCAGCCTCGTCGAACAGTTCCTTGCGCCGGGGCGCGTCGCGTGCGATCAGGTCCTTAAGGACGCCGCCTGTTGTCGCCTGCCGTCAGCGTCCATTGCCGACTTGGCCGAGTTTGCTGGCCAACTCACCATGGGGTGCGTTCGCCATCTATCTGCAGAGAAGGGGAGGGGTCAAGAAGGTTGGGGGAGGAGATGTGCGAAAGAATCTGGGCAACTATGTCGGCGAAGACCTGATGTCGTTCCTGGCTGTGCAAGGCTGGCTTCGCGAAGGAGGTTTTGGCTCACTCAGAAAGAAAGATGCGCGACTAAGAACCACCTGGTGGGACCGGGTGGAAAGGGGCTTTTTATTCCCCGAGTACTGCCGACACCTCAAGGCCCATGATCCGACTGTTGGCCAGAGGCTTCTCTAGATTTTCTCTGCCGCAGAGACTAGGGCACAAAGCGGGTTGTTGTATGGATCGGCAAAATCTTGGAAGCGATTGCGCAATTGCACGCGATAGCTAGAGTCTGTCTCACCCGGCTTTTCGTTGGGCAGAGTAACCATGGTGACGTGGGCGCAGCGGAGATGCAGAACCACGTCCTGCAGTATGTGATGCGCTTTAGCGATTTTCAGGAACACATCACGTAAACGACAGGTCTAGTGACTACGTTGGTTGATGTTTGTTTGATTCATGATTGAGCTTCATTGGCTCCTGCATCGGTGCTATCTCGGCGGCCCCGTATAGACATGATCGGATGCAACTTCGGCAAACCCAGTGCTTTCATGTCCCCAATCCCATGCTATGCCCTGACCCAGTAAAACCCAAACGCCGATGCTAATGCGATTCAAGTGAAATGCGAATGACAATGTTGCCCAGCAAACTAAGCGTTCAAAGAGACTTGCTGCAGCTTGTTGGATAAGTCCTCATTTTGCTGCTTCATCGCCTGCTCTTGAAGGAACCGAGCGTAGCGTGACTTGGGGTTGTGGATACCGCACTCGGTCTTGTTCTTGCCCTTCCAGCGTCCTGATCGCTCATCCTCTCCCGCAGCTACTGGCTGTGTCGAGTGCCAGTCACCCACACTCTTGTAACCCCTGTTGAGCAGGTCGTTGTATGGGACGTCGTTGGTGTCGACGTATTCCTTGACTTGAGCGAAGCTCCAGTTGGCTAGTGGGTTGATCTTTATGAGGCCAGCTTCGTCCATCTCCACGATATCCAGGTCTCCACGCTTTCCACCTTGACTGCGCCGGCGGCCAGTCAGAACAGCCTTGACCTGAAGTTCCGAGTAGGCACGCTCAGCGGGCTCCACCTTGGCAACATAGTCGTAGAGTTCGTCGTTGGTGTCCCAAAGCTTGTCGCCATGCTTGGCGGTGAATTCATCGACATTGTCGCAGCCAGCAGGCTTGTAGATGTGTACCCGTGTTCCGTATCGCCTCTTTACCCGGTCAACCAGGGCATGTGTTTCATCGAAATGGTACAGAGTGTCGAGAAAGATCAAGTCGATGTTGTGCTTCAATGGTCCATCGAGCTTCGAAAGCATGTCCACGGTGACCAGGCCAGTAAGACCAAAGGCGGTAGTCTGGAATAGTCCAGGCAAGGATGTGATGCACCACCGGAGGATGTCTACTTCATGTCAACACATGAAGTTTTCCAAGAGGGAACTACCACCACGTACCTTGCGGCTCAAGCTTCTGTAGCTGAGCATTGATAAACTTCAAATGGGGCTTTGTGAAGTAGACTTCCGGCAGACTCTCCTGGCTGGATTCGGCTGAAGCATAGCCTGACTCCTCACGGAGTGTGGGCTGCTTGTACGAGTCGGCAGGTGACGACATCTTCACGATCGTGTGGCGGAAGTCTGGGGTATGGCAAGCACGTGCGGAGAAGGAAGCCCGAAACAGAATGTCTTTGTGGGTTGGTGTCTAGCGGAGGGCTTCCCAACAGAAACTTGTATTATCAATCGTTTGGGTCGGGAGGTGGAAAGAGAGAGAGCGACGACGGCCTCGAGTATATACTGGGCGCCGCCATCGGCATCGCTTTGTAACCCATCTCCGCAAGGTGCGATAGTTGGGGGTGAAGACGTGCGATCACGCAATTCGCGCTAGTACATGGTGGAGCAAAACTCTCTCTACCAGCCTTGTGTACGCCAGGCTCGCCAATCATCTGGGCGCAGTAGCCGTTTTGCTCGGACGCCGTCTATGCTCAGGCACGCCGCGGCTGTGCGTTGGTTGTTCATCGCCCGATTTGACGTGTTGCCATCAACGTCATCCCGTAGACGTTTGCCGAACAATGCGAACGGTTGAAGTCACACTGGCCTGGCTGTGCCTTGACGAACTAGGCTGGTGAAGGGGTCATCTTATGACGGGTCGCACAACGCCGTGTTGTCTCATCGTGCCTCTTTCATCATGTTGGCGTGCCCCGGTCCCTCGGCAAACGGCGGGCCATCGCGCCCGGAGCCTCGCTCAAAAGACCTGCGACGCGCATCAGGATTTTCTACAAAATCTTTGATTAGTGCGAGTCGTTGTATAACGTCGAGCGTGGCTTTTTCCGACAAGTGTCCAAACATGAGGCTGAATGAATTTAAGCCTCCTGCACGACTCAGGGCATCCGGTCCCTCTGGGGCGTGAGAACTGTCCCTGCGACCGCGAGCTGGCCTTCTCGTCTGCGATAAGTCGCTGCCATCTTCTTCCGGGTCCTACGTGGACGAAATCGTGCGGCTGACTCTCATCGGTGCGCTTTGTGGCGAATTGTTGTCGTGAATGTGGCGGATGTCGTCTTAACAAGCTCCGCTTCCTCACACTAAACCGCCCTGCGGCTAACCGGCAAGGTTTGCAGCTTCGCAATCTATTGGGTGGAATGCATTGCCGCTCAGCAAATCATTCGCCGTCGTTCACCAATCAACACTGTAACAAGTAATTTCATACAATATGTCGACAAGTCCAAACGTGTGAGTGCGAGGAGCTCAAAGATGACTACAGCAATATTCTCTACACGGGGGAAACTTTTGAGAGTCAAGATAACAACATCATCGTCTTTTCTCCGCATAATTGCCATCACCCACTCTCAATCAGACCACCAGCACCAAAGTCGTATTCATTATAAAAGACATCATACTGCGGCAATGCACAAAGCCAACCAAAAAAAAAAAATCACCCCCATCCATCCATCACCCTCTACTCCCCCATCCGATCCAACGCCCCAATCTTCCCTCTCCACAACGCCCTCGCATTCCCCCAAAACACCATCTCCTTCTCCTCATACCCCAAGTCCGCCGACCAGGCCAGCCCATCAATATTAGCATCCACATCCCAAAACCCTATCCCATACGGATAATCCGTCCCAAACACCATCTGACTAACCGGAACACCCATTCCCTCGGTCAACCCTTTGATCTGATTCGGCCACACGGGACCCGCGCTATCGTACCAAAAGCGGGATTTGTACGCTTCCCGTGCCGCAGAAGAGATGTCGGGGAAGCCGACGAGGAAGCGTTCGGAGATGTCGGGGAAAGCGCCTGCGCCGTGGGAGATGCGGAAGTGAAGAGAAGGATATGTGAGGATGGTGGACGACGCTGTTAGACTGGAGATTGCGCGCGCGGTTTCAAAGTAGAATTCTCCGAGGCCGGAGCGGAGGGGGGAGAGAGAAAAGAAAGAAAAGAAAAAAAAAAAACGTACAGGGTCGTGAGGTTATCAAGCGGCCGTCGTCGAGCTTGATGATGGGCTCGGTGGGATGCACAAAGATGACCTCGCTGTTGTTATTCTCGGGTTTCCCGGTTCTTCTTTCTTGTAAAAACTGCCACAGCGGATCGACAGCCGAGTCTCCTGGGTAGACGCCCTCGTGGTTCGTCAGCACACCAACGCCCACTGGTTGTCTCGCCACCATGTCAAACATTCTCTTCAGTTCCGTAATCGACTCTTGCACATGCGGTAACGGCACAATGGCCAACCAACTAAATCTCTCCGGGTAGATTCTGCACAGTTCCGCCGCGAAGAAATTGAGGAGACGCGCCAGGGCAAGCGTCTTCTTCTTCCTTAGCACCTCGTCTCTCTCGCCTACAAAGGCGTTGGCTTGGGGCGTGGAAACGCAAAGAATGGAATGAGCGATGTGGTGTTCGCTCATAAACTTGAGGTGCGATGACACGTCCCAAGACGGTGTTGCCCGGCCTGCAGCGTTCAGTTCGAGAGCTCGGAACCAGTCGGGGATTGGGCTATGAGGGTTTCGTTAAGAAGTTTCTATTTTGTTTGGCTTGCATGTAAGCTCTCACTGTGTATGTGTATCGACTCTCTTGGAAGTTGAAAAGTCAAAGTCTTTCGTTTCCACTACGTCGCTAGCTAGCGAAGCGATACTCGCAAGAGCTTCTTTAGCAAAGGGTAGTACGGTCAGATCAATACCGTCGACATATGCCTCGTATTGGATCTGCATCCAGAGTTTATTCTCGTTGTGCTGTGTGCCATTCGAAGGCGTTGGGTATGGTTTGCCGTAGGGATAAGCCTTGATTGTGTTAATTTCTACAGCCGATTACATGGAGCAAAGGAAACATTGAGCTCTGTTTTCTTTTCTTAGACACTCACCACTTTTTCAGTAGACGACATCCTGATGTGAGGAAAGATGGTGACGATACTTGCGGTTGTGGTTGCTGTCCAGATATACCGTGTCCGTGCGCGTTTTGAGCCAGTTCATGTTTTGAGCCACCCCACCAAACTACCACCTACACAAATCGCGTCATAACTC